>PVLD010003456.1:62614-142430 GCA_004027595.1 Dinomys branickii | reverse complement strand
CTTTAAAATAAAATTTAAGAAAAAAAAAAAAAGAAAGAAAATAACAAGTGAAAAGTAACACAGAGGAACTTTCTCGAGCATTGAGACTGGAACTCATGGGAAATCAGAAGAGAAAGAATGAAATGTTTCTGCCCAAGGAACTACACAAAAATTTGTGGAGCAGATTGGTGAGCTGAAAGGTGAATAGGCAGGTGCAAAATCACAAAGCTCTACTACAACAGAAAAACAAACAAGATGTCAACTGTGCCCTACAAAAAGGACAGGAAAAAAACCCATGTGCTATCAATAAAGGGTATGTGTGTATAGAACATGTAGTTGTCATGTGTGAAGAGTGTCTTGGGTGTGAGAGTTGAAGCAAAATTTATTTATAGACTTTTGTTTGAATTTACATTGTAGCTCACATAGGTTTTCTTTCTGATGTTATCTTTTATGTTTCATAAGCAAGTAAACAGCTGGTGAAAAAATATTGGTCTAAACAGCTATTACATATTTGATATTTCATTTTTTTGATACCTTATTTTACCACTGAGTGCACATTGTACAAAATAGTAAGTCTCCTGACAAAAAAGGAAAACAAAAGAGGTGACAAGAATGGACTGTCATGCGGGAAAGGAAAGCTAAGCCCAGGTGCTATCAGTGAAAGCAAGACGTGTGCATGGAATATGCAAGATGTGTGCATGAAATATGTGTAAAGACTCTCATGAGCATCACAACTGAAGCAAAGATTATTTTTGTTTTAGAGTTCTACTGGTATTTTCATTGTGGTTCATACAGGTATTTATTTCTATTGTCAATTTTTAGACTTTGTACACCAGAAACAGTTGTTGTTGAAAATTTTGATGTTTTATAAATATTCAATGAATATTAAAAATTAAATGCTGTTTTGATATTTTTTCCTGTTAAGTACTCATTGCTTACTAGAGTAAAGCTCATACAATTAAAATTAATAATTCTTCAATAGGGATATTCTAAAGAAGAAATGTGGGTATTATACACCTAAACAATGCATTTTTATGACAAAATTGAGATTATGCCTCATAGGCTAAGTCTTTGGCTTTGTTTAGTTCTTGGTTTTGTTTTCTCCTTGTTTCACTGCTGTCATCTTCAAAAAGCTTCAGTAACCCTCCCTTGATTTTTAAAAAACAGAAAATGAGAAGACCCAGAAGCAAGATGCACCCTCAAGCCTCCAGCTCATCGAAGGTACACAGAGTGATAGTAAAGTGGAACGAGTCTAAAGTTACCAGCTGGGTGTGGTGGCACATGCCTGTAATCCCAGCACTCAGGAGGCTGAAGCAGGAGGATCGTTGCAAGTTTGAGACCAGCCTGGGCTACAAAGTGAGCTCAAGGCCAGTCTGAACTGCTTGCACAGTGAGACTCTGTCTCAAAAAGACAAAAAAAAAAAAAAAAATCTAAAGTTACCCACCTGAGGTCTCTCAAATGTTAAAAAGAGAAGTAACAAAGCAGGTGAATGAGGCTCTAGGAAAAAATAAACCAGAAATAATTTCTCAGTTAACCAAAGAGACAACCATAATGAAGGGCATGTGAGCCTAGAGTAGATATAGATGAAAAACATCTTAGGAAAATGATGAAAACTATGAATGCACAACATAAGAAAGAAACAGACACTCAAGAAATTAATAATTCTATTGAAAATATAGGAAGCAGAATCGAGACATGTGAGGACAGAATATCAGGTCTAGAAGACAAGTTTGTGGTTAGTGAACATGAAAAGAAAGACTCCTTAAAAATAACACGGGACCGTGAAAATCAGTGCAACAGCTGGTAGATGCTGCAGTGATGAATAAAGTAAGATCGACTGGAATCAATGAAAAAATTGGGAAATGACACAAAGGATACAAAAACTTGTTCATAGAAGTAATTGCAGAAAACTCCCCAAGCATGAAAAAGAATTTGACATAGTAAGTGGGTCATATAGAACTCTAATTAGGTATGATAAAAATTTAAAAACCACACAAAGCCATATAATAGTCAAGATTCTAGAAATTCAACACAGGAACAGAATACTAAAATTAGTCATAAAAAAGAAATAAATCACCTATAGAGGAAAACCCACCAGAATCACAGCATATTTCTCAACATGAATCCTTAAGTCAGGGAGAGCTTAGAATGAAGTGTTTCAAGCCCTAAAACAAAACAAAAAAACCCTCTAATTCATATTGATATATCCTGCAAAACTATCTTTCAAACCTGATGGAGAAATTGATACTTACATGATAAAGAATGCCTGAAGAAATCCATAACCACCAAATGACCACTCCAAAATGTTTTAAAGTATAGTCTAGAAAGAGATAAAGAAGACAATTCCATGAACCTCAGTAGAATGAATCCATCAGACAAGGCAAGCAAATAAACATAGGCAACAGAAAGGGAACCAACAAAAGGAAAATAATATGACAAGGATAAGTCAATGTATATCAGTTATAACCACCAGTGTAAATAGTCTCAATTCACCAGTCCAAAGAAACATTGGCAGAATGGATTATATGCAACAATATTCTGTATTCAAGAAACAGGTTTATCTCAAAAAGAATTTTATAGACTGACAGTCCCAGGATGGAAAATGATGCTCTGTGACAGAAACCCAGAAAAAATCAGGGTAGCTGTTCTATTTGCAGAAAAGGTAGATTTCTGGAGCACAGATGAAGTTAAAGAAGAACTTAGACAATTTCTACAAATAACACTAAAGCCAATACAATATGCCAAAACATATGGGGTGGAACAAAAGCCATCCTATAAGGGAAATATACAGTGCAGAATTCCCACATCAGAAAAACAGAGCAAGCTCAAGTAAAAACCTAATTCTAAGTCTCCAGCTTCTAGTAAAAGAAGAGCAAATCAAGGCAAAAGCTCATGTGAGAAAGGAAATTACAAAGATCAGAATAGAAATTAAAGCAATTGAGACTGAGAAAGCAACAGAAAAAAATTAATGAATTGAAGAGTTGGCTCTTTGACAGAGTAAATGAAATTGACCTTGCAAAACATAAAAGGAAAAACTAGAACCAGTGCAATTAGGAAAGAGGAGGGCAAAATCACAGCAGATCCTGCAGAAATCCAAAATAATTTCTCTACCTACTTTGAGAACTTATATTCTAATAAGATGGAAAACATGGAAGAAATAGATTCTTAGATATATATGAATTAGCAAAGCTGAATCAAGGAGTTATAAGAATTCTAAATAAACCAATATCAGTCAATGAAATTAAAGATGTAATTAAAAACCTACCAACAAAAAAAGCTCACATCCTGATGAATTCACTACTAAATTCTACAATAAATTTAGAGAAGTTCTAAATTTAGAGAATATCTAATGTCACCACTCTTCAAACTCTTTAACGAAATTGAGAAGGAAGAAATACTCTCAAACTCACTCCTGGAAGTAAGCATTAAAAACCAAAGGAGGACCCAACTGAGAAAGAGAAAAACAGGCTAATCTCCCTAATGAACATAGATGCAAAAATCCTCAAAATACTGGAAAATAGAATGCAGCAAATCATCAAGAAGATTATCTACCATGATTAAGTAGGATTCATCCCAGGGATGCATGGGTGGCTCCTTGTAAGCAAATCAACAAAGGTGATATACCATATTAATAGAAACAAAAACAAAAATACCTACATAATCATCTCAATAGATGCAGAGAAGCATTTGACAAAGACCAACACTAATTCATAATAAAAAAAATCTAGAGAAAATTGGAATAGAACCTCAATCTTAAGAAAGTCACCTATGATAAGTCAACACCCAACATCATATCAAATGGTCAAAAACTGAAAGTTTTCATTTTAATAGCAGGAAAAAGAATACAATGTCCACTATCACCACTCCTATTCAGTGTAGTTCTGGACACATTGTCTAGAGTAATTAAACAAGAGAAAGAAATATAATGAAAGAAAAGCATAGGAAAAGAAGTTAAATTATTATTTGCGAATAATATGATAGTCTACATAGAAGACACCAAAAACTCCACCAACGACTTTCAGATTTAATAATAAAATTGGGTAGCATAGCTGGCTATAAAGTTGACACTCAGTAGCATATAGCATCAAAAAAATTAAAAACTTAGAAACTGTGTTGGTTTGGGGCTTATTTTTGAAAGGGGAACAATATAATAGAGGATACACACTTTATATGATTATTTATAATAGTCACCCGAAGAATGATATACAGAAGAGTGCAGGAAATCTGTCCACACTAAGACCAAGGAATGCAGCTGAGGGTCTGGATCCCGCAATAATGTCCTACATGAGTTCAGCTGAATATCTGGAGTCCATAACGATGCCTTCCACAAATCCAACTGGAGGCTTGGAGCCCACAATAATGGCTCATGCAGGCCTGTTTCACACATCTGCACTGGGAAGGTCCAAAGGTCGGTGGTGGAATCTAGAAAGTCTGTGCCAGTGGGATGAAGGATCTGTGCTAGCAGGCTGAGGGATCTGCACTGGAATCAGGAAGTGACACTCAGAAGAACCAGACCTCCCCTGAAAGGTACCATAGCCATCCTCAACAACAGTGAGGTCCCGTGCTCCTCTGATGATCAAGACTGCTGAGTTCCCATCAGGGAAGCCACTGCAGCAAGCTTCTTAGAGACCAGCAATGCACCATCTTCCCCTCTGGAGCCAGAAAGCGATGCTCAAAGTGAGGACCAGAGCTCCCCCAAAGTGAACCAAAGCCATTCTCAGTGCCAACAAGGTCCTGAGTTCCTCAGAGGATGAAAACAGCCAAGTTCAGGAAAGCGCCATGATGAGCTCCCCGCAAACAACCAACAGCTTCCACCAGCTCCAGCAGCCTTTCTCCACTCCCAACAGCCATAACTTCTCCTTCTCCAGTTCTGCCTCTTATGCTGCTGGCAACAATCCCCAGGTGGGCCTCCCACACCCAGCACCACACTTACTTGATATATTTGGGGGTTATAAGTCGACCATCAGTTGTCAATCCATTACATAAGTCAATCTAACAAAGGAAGTAAAAGACATTTACTTAGAAAATTACAGTATGCTGAAAAAAATAGATCAAAGAGGATATTTAAAAACGGAAAGATATCCCTTGTTTTTGGCTAGGAAGAACATATACAGTGAAAATAGCTATACTTCCAAAATTGTTATAAAGCTTTAATACAATCTCAATCAAAATATTGATACCATACCTCACAGAATTCGAGAAATCCTACAATTCATTGGGAACCAGTTAAAGCTACAATAGCAAAAGCAATTCTGGGCAACAAAGGAAAAGCAGGAAACATCACAATCCTTAACTTGAAATTGTTAGGTTTGGCACCCGATAAAGCAGGAAACAGAGGTAGATAGAATAAGCCTTTATTGTTGGTATGGGAGGGTTGCAGAAGATTGTAAGGCCCCTCTGAGAAGAGAGCTGGGGAACGGGTTTTTATTAGTTTGGACTAGAGGTGGAATTAATATGGGCAGGCAATGTGTTATATCTCGAGGGGATTGGGAGTCAGTTGGCACCTGTGTGCAAAAGGGAGTAGGAAGTTTATCTCAGGGTCTGAAGAAGAACAAAGAAGCGTGTGTCCTGGCCAGAGCCATTTTTGGAATTCTGAGTGTCTATTGGAAATTATATCATAAAGCTACTGTGATAAAACAGAATACTACCGGCAACAAAACAAAACAAAATAGACCCAAGGGTCTATGGAACACATTAGAAGATGTAGAAACAACTCCAAACACTTACTGAAAGAAAGATAGTTTTTTTAATAAATGGTGCTGGAAAAATTGGCTTTCTGCTTGCTGAAGATTATACCTAGACCCATATCTCTCACCATGCTCTAAGGTAAAATCAAAATGGATCAAAGATCTAAATATTAAAACAAATGCTAAATCTGCTGGAAGATGTTATAGGTAGAACTCTTGAAGAGATAGCTGTAGGCACAGACTTTATAAGCAAAACCCCAACTGAACAGAAAATGTCACAAAGAATCAACAACTGGATAGTCATCTTATTAAAAAGTTTTTGCACAACAAAAGAAACAACGAACAGAGTGAAGAAATACCTCACAGAGTGGGAAAAAGCTTTTGCTAGCTATTCCCCGATAAAGGACTAATATCTAGAATAGATAAACATCACATACCCTAGATTTAAAGACCCAATCAAAAAATGGATATCTGAAATGAATAGACACTTTTCAGTTAAGGAAGTACAAATAGCAAATATATTGAAAACAAAGTTCAACATCACTGGTCATTCCAGAGATGCAAATTAAAACAACACCAAGATTGCATCTCAATCCAGAAAGAACAGCTATTACATATCACTCATTAACAAATGGTGGTGGTAGGTTTGGGAGGAAAAGGAACCCTTCTCCTCTGTTGGTGGGAGGGTAGATTGGTGCAACCACTGTGGATATCAGTGTGGAAGTTCACCAAAAACTAAAAGTTCCATTTGACCCAACTATTCCCTTCTAGTTATATACCTGAAAGAATTAAAAACATCATACCAAAGTGAAATATGCACATCCATGTTTATCCGGCACAATTTGTAATAGCTAAATGTTGGAAACAGCCCAAATGCCCATCAAAGAATGGAAGGAAAAAGAAGATGGGGCTTTTAAAAATATAAATGAAATAAATTATTACTCTGACATAAAGAAGGATAAACTTGAGAGATTTATAGGTAAATGGATACAGTTTGAGACCATACACTTAGGTCAAATAAATTGGACACACATGTTTAAATATCAGTTTGTTTCTCTGGTGTGAGAAACTGAAAAGGTTAAATAAGGACCAAAATGTATAATAAATATTGATAAACAAGAAGAAATTGTTCAGATGGGAAGGGGAACAAGGGAAGAGGAAGAGGGGAGGAAGGAAGGGACAAAAAGACAGAAGAAAAAGTGAAAACAAAACTTGTCAATCAGGAGAGGAAGAAAGGTTGAAGGGAGGGGAGGGGGTTGGGGAAAAAGAATCAAGATATATCATGCACAGGTACAAATTCCCATGATTAATGTGATCACTATGCATATCTAAAATGTACCAATAAAAGATTTTTAAAGTAACCCATTGGGTTTTTTCACAAATATAATTTAAAAGGAGGAGAAATGTTAAATTGTAAATTGCCAAAAGAACTATATGAATTAGTTCATTGAAAAGAAAGTTTTGTGTTATTATTGGCTTCTTTTTTGCACGACTCTTTTTGGTTTACCTCTTGCACTCTGAGAACTGCTTTGAAGATAATGATACACAGTGTATTAGGTATTGTTAAGAACTCATTATTCTCTTATTTGTTATGAAATTTTATTTTTCATAAAATAAACCAGGAGCAACTTCTGATAAATTAGCAGGCTAAAGTGGAAGATAAAAGAACTATGTGGATTAAATGTGATGCATATGTATAGTCCAGGTGCTGATTGGAGAAAATCATAAGACATTTTTGCAATGTGGAAAAATTATCATATATTTTCTGATCATACATTATACACTAAATGATGTACAAGAATTAATATTAATTTTATTGGCTGTGATGGTTGTGATTACGCTTTTCTCTCCCACGTTTGTGGGAAATAAGTATTAAAGTATTTTCTGGTGAAATGATTTGCTTTAAAGTACTCCTAGACAAAGAGCAGTGATACTCACATGGTAGGTGGAATTTTACAAAAGAGATTTTCTAAAGATGATGAGGTACAACAGGCTCTGACTACTCAAATGTTTGAAATAAAATTAATTTACATTTCACAAAAACAGCTACAGCACATCTTTCTTCTTATAGGAAAGTTACACTGGGGCCACAACAGTCTGGTGTGCATTCTTCACTTTCAACCCTTAATGATTGCTTTCATCACATGTGAAGGGTTAAAAGATATAGCATGGCGTGAAATAAACCCACAAACGTCACAGCATATTCCTAGTCACAGCTTGACAACAGCTCCCAATGAGAGTGGAGCCTCTACTGGCATCATGCCATTGACCCAATCATCTTGCAGCACTGTATTTGTGGCTTAAAATGGCCCTGAGCGTACCCTCATATACATTCAAAGATTTCTTGCATATCTCAATAAAAATAACATCTATTTTTGGTGTCATCTTGGAGGTTTCATTATCTGACATTACCATTACAATATTCATGTTCAGTTAACTTGCCTAGAGAAAAAACTGGGCCTCCCACAAGGTCTGAGGTACATAGTGAATAGATGCTTCATACTTACAGTACTGTACCTATTGTGATACGAAAAGTTCCACTGTGCCCTAAATGTGACAACCTTTCTTTCCTTCTTTCTTTCTTTCTTTTTGTTTTTTGGTTTTCTTTTTTTTGAGAACTTTTCTATAGGGCGTCCTGCCTTTTGTGCTTTTCTACCATATCATGATGCACCCACCTGATCTTGGACTTCTGTCTCCAGGTGCATGAGTTAAATACAGCTTTTACTTCTGTAAATTCCCCAGGCTCAAGTATTTGCCTACAGCACTGGAAAATGGACTAAGACACTCACCAACACAAACAGTATCTTAAAGCTTTAACCAACTAATATTAGACATGCACCCAAGAAAAACCTGAGAAGAAGCTACCTTTGTCCAAGTTCTGGAAAATAAGAAGTTTTGAAAGGTAACTTGAGTTTATATTAATGCCTTCAGAAAGAAACAAGCATGAAGACTTTAAGAGAAAATTAGGTACAAAAACTGTGTTAATAGTTTAAAAGGGCTAACTTCAAGAAGGCAGACAAATACCCAATTGTATGTCAGAATAATTACTACTTCTTTTGTATTTTATTTATTTTGTTATTTTTTAAAAGTATAAAAGAAAAACAAACAAAAAAGAAAACATTAACCAAAAGTCACAAAGTAGCACAAGAACAGTATAGTCAAAATTGAATTATAGACAAACTGATAGTGAATCAACAATGATTGTTGCATTACACCTTGATAACTTCAAAGTGTATGCTCATGAAATCACATATAGACATACAATCTTGATCAATCGATCAATCATGAACTGTGCCTTACCATTAAGCGACGTAAGTCAATAGTGGCACCATGTTAGCCATCCTGCATATACATATATAGATATATATTGGTCACTTTCTTCCCTTTCTTCCTCCCCTCATCCCATTTGCTCCTTACTTTGAGCAGATTCTCCTCGTACCTCCTAATTTATGTTCCCACCCTCAGATTCTTATACCAGTGATACAATATGTTGCTTGCACATGAACCTCTGATTTATTTCACTTATGAGTACGGTGTCTAATTGTGACCATTTTCTTATAAAAGCCTCAAATTTGTCTTTCTTTATAGCTGAGTAATATTCCATTATATAAAAGTGCCACATTTTTTTAATCCAGTCCTCTGTGGATGGACATTTGGGTTGTTTCCACACTTTAGCTATTACAAATTACACTGCTATAAACCTGGGTGCACATATATAGCGCTCATATAACACTTTCAGATCTTCTGGGAAAATAACCAAAAGGGGAATAGCTGGGTTGAATGGGACCTCTAGACCTAGTTTGCTGAGGAATCTCCAAACCGATCTCCACAGTGGATTCTCCAGTCTGCATTCCCACCAACAGTACAGAAGAGTTCCTATTTCTCCACAGCCTCTCCAGCATGTGTTATTGGATGATTTCTTAATGCTGGCCAAACTTACTGGGGTGAGATGAAATCTTACTGTTGTTTTTATTTGCATTTCTCAAATCACTACAGATATAGAACATTTTCTCATATATTTATTTGCCATTTGTATTTCTTTATCTGAGAAGTGTGTATTCATCTCAGATACCCATTTCTGGACTGGGTCTTTGAATTTGGACAGGCTCGTGTTTTTTAATTCTTTGTATGTTCTAGATAGCAGACCTTTGTCTGAGGGACAGCCAGCTGGGTTTTTCCTCAATTTGTGGGTTTTCTTTTCTTTGCCTTTGCTGGTTATTTCTTTAGATATGAAAAAGCTTTTCAGTAAGATGAGGTCCCAGTTATTGATTCTTTGAAGTGTTTCTCTTGCAGTTTGATTTTTGTTCATAAACTCCCTGCCTGCTCCTATGTCTTCAAGAATTTTACCTACTTTCTCTTCCAATAGATTTAGAGTTTCTGTTTTAACATTGAGATTTGTGATCCATTTTGACTTGAGTTTGGTGCATGGTGATAGACTTGGGTCTATTTTCAGTCTTTGGCAAGAGGCAAGCCAATTTTTCCAACACCATTTATTAAAGAGGCTATCTTTTTTCCAGTGAGTTTGTTTGGCCCCTTTGTCAGATATTAGGTAGCTGAGTGTGTTTGTGGTTATGGCTGCATCTTCTAGTCTGTGCCATTGATCCTCAAGTCTGTTTTTTAGCCAGTACCAGGTTGATTTTATTACAGGAGCTTTGTGGTATAATTTCAGGCCAGAGATTGTGAATCCACCTGACTTGTCCTTGTTGCTCAGGATTGCTTTTGCTATTCTGGGTCTCTTCTGGTTCCAGATGAATTTAAGGCATGTTTTCTCTGGATCTGTGATGTATGCTAATGGTAGTTTAACGGGGGTTGCATTAAATCTGTATAACAATTTTAGTAGTATGGCCATGTTCACAGTGTTGTTTCTTCCTAACCATGAGCAGGGAATGTTTTTCCATTCATTGAAATCCTCATCAATCTCTTTATTCAGAGTACTGTAGTTTTCATTGAATACATCATTTACATCCTTTGTTAGATTGATTCCTAAATATTTCAGTTTCTTGGATGCTATTGTAAAAGGTATGGTTTCCTTAATTTCTCTCTCAGTCTGTTTGTTGCTCCTGTATAGGAATGCTATTGATTTTTGGGTGTTGACTTTATATCCAGCTACTCTGCTGAATTTGTCTATTAATTGAAAGAGTCTTCTTGTGGAGTTTTTGGGGTCTTCCATGTAAAGTATCATGTCATCTGCAAATAGTGATACTTTTACTTCTTCCTTTCCTATTCTTATTCCTTTTATTTCTCTCTCTTGTCTAATCGCTCTGGCTAATGCTTCCAGAACTATGTTGAATAGGAGTGGTTACAATGGACATCCTTGTCTTGTTCCTGACTTTAAAGTGAAAGTTTTCAGTTTTTGTCCATTTAGTATGATGTTGGCTGTTGATTTGTCATAGATGGCTTTGATCAGATTGAGGTAGAGGCCATATATTCCTATTTTTTCTAAGGTTTTTAACATGAATGCATGTTGGACTTTATCGAAAGCCTTTTCCGCATCTATTGAGATGATCATGTGGTTTTGTCTTTGACTGTATTGATATGATGTTTTACATTAATTGATTTGTGAATATTGAAACTTCCCTGCATTCCTGGAATAAATCCAACCTGGTCATGGTGTGTAATTTTCCTTATGATTAGCTGCATTCTATTTGCTAGTATTTTATTGAGTATCTTTGCATCTATATTCATTAGGGAGATTGGCCTATAGTTCTCTTTCTTAGTTGGGTCCTTCTCTAGTTTTGGTATCAGTATAATACTTGCCTCCAGAAATGAGGTAGGGAGAATTGCTTTCTTTTCAATTTCACTGAAGAGTTTGAGGAGTGTTGGCATTAAATCTTTACTGAATGTTTTATAGAATTCTGCTGTGAATCCATCAGGGCCTGGGCTTTTCTTTGTCGGTAAGTTTTAATGACATTTTCAATCTCATTAATTAATATTGGGTTGTTCAGGATTTTTGTATCTTCCTGATTCAATTTTGGTAATTTGTCCATTTCTAGGAATCTGTCCATTTATTCTGAGTTTTCTATGCTATGGGAGTAAAGGTTTTCAAAGTAGATGCTAAGGATCTTTTAAATTTCTATAGGATCTGTAGTCATCTCACCCTTTTCATTCCTTATTGCATGAATTTGAGTTCTTTCTTTTTTTGATAAGGTTGGCTAGGGGTTTATCGATTTTATTTATTCTTTTGAAGAACCAACTCTTTGATTCATTCACTTTTTGTAATGTTTTATTCATCTCAATTACATTAAGTTCTGCCCTGAGTTTTATAATCTCCTTCCATCTTTGGGCTTTTGGTTTGGTTTGTTCTTCTATTTATTTGCTCTCTTTCTGTTTTCTTTATATATGAGTTCATTGCTATAAATTTCCCTTTTAGGACTGCTTTCATTGCATCCCACAGATTCTGGTAGGTTGCATTTGCATTTTTGTTTGTTTGTAGGTATTTTTAAATTTATTCTTTAGCTTCTTGTGTGACCCATTCATTATTCAGGAGGTTGTTGTCTAATTTCCAGGTGTTTATGGGGTTTTGGGAGTTCCCTTCGTCAGTAATTTCCAATCTCATTGCACTATGGTCAGATAATATGCATGGATAATTTCAATTCTTTTGTATTTAGGTAGATATGCTCTACAGGCTAGAATGTGGTCTATTTTAGAGAAAGACCCATGTGCAGCTGAAAAAAATGTATATTCTGATGTTGTTGGGTGGAACACTGTATACATCGACTAAGTCCATTTGTTCGCACCTTTGGTTCAGGTCTGTTATTTCTTTATAGAGTTTTTGACAGTTTAGGTCCCCTATTACAATAGTGTTATTAATTATTTGTTTCTTCATGTCTGTTAAGATTTGACTTATAAAGTTTTGTTCTCCAGTATTTGGTGCATAAATGTTTAGGATTTTTATCTCTTCCTCTTGCAGCTTTCCCCTGAGTAGTATGTAGTGGCCTTGTTTATATCTTTTGATTGTTTTTAGATTGAAGTTTACATTTTCTGCAAATATAATAGCTACCCCTGCTTTTTTCTGGGAAACTGTTGCATGGGAAATTGTTTTCCATCCTTTAACTTTCAGCCTGTGGATTTCCTTTTGAGTAAAATGTGTTTCCTGTATACAGCATATCGTTGGATTTTGTGTCTTAATCGACTCTGCCATTCTGTTTCTTTTGACTGTTGAATTCAGGCCATTCACATTAATGGTTATAACTGTTATATGTTGGCTTATTCTTGTCATGCTATTTACTTGTTGATTTCCTATTTTTGCTATCTGTTTACTTGCTTGTTCTACTTGAGGGTTCCTTTCTATTGTTGTTCTTGAGATTGTGGTCCCTTTTTTCTTTGTCAAGAATATCTTTTAGTACTTTTTGTAATGTTGGTTTGGCACTCATTAAGTTCTTCAGTTTTTCTTTGTTGTGGAAATATTTTATTTCTCCATTGAATGTGAAGGATAGTTTTTGCAGGATACATCAGTCTGGGCTGGAAGCTATTTTGTTTCAGAATCTGTAGTACCTCACTCCAAGCTTTTCTTGATTTCATGGTTTCTGTTGAGAAGTCTGCTGTGAATCTGATAGACTTTCCTGTATACGTTATCTGTTTCTTTTCTGTAGCAGCCTTTAATATTGTGTTCTTGGGCTGGATGTCTGTGATCTTGACTATTATATGTCTGGATGTGGATTTATTTGTGTATGGCTTGTTGGAGTTCTATATGCTTCGTTTAACTGCACTTCAGTATCTCTTACTGTGTTTGGGAAATTTTCTGCTATTATTTCTGCAAATATACTTTTCATAGCATTTGTGTTGGCCTCCTGCTGTTTCATTGATTCCTATTACTTTAATATTATTTCTTTTTGCCTCATCTTGAAGCTGTTGGATTGACTTTTCCTGGATCCTTGATGACTTTAAGAGATCCTTCCTTTCACGGTCGCTAACTACCATGCTATCTTCAAGATCTGAAATTCTATCTTCAGCTTCATTGAAGCAGTTTTGCAAGCTTTAAATGGAAGTTTTCATTTCCTGGCAATCTCTTTGAGTCTGTTTCATGCATTCTAATTCATTCCTAAATTGTTCATGTAACATTTCCATTTGTTTCCTATGTTCTTTTATTCTTTTATCTGTTTCTTCTTCATATGTGCGGAGCATTTCTTCCATTATTGTTTTCACTTTATTTTTCTGCCTGAGAGATTATTTCTGCTTTAATCTCTTCTATGACCTCATGGAGTTGTTTCTTTACTTCAGATGCAATCATTTCAGAAATTGTAGGTATGTGGCTTCCTAGTTCTCTTATATCATTGTTTTCTGGACTTGTTCTGGGTGGGGTTGAGTTCTGTGACTGAGTTTTGCTCCTCTGTCTTGTCTTTTTGGATGTCAGATGAAAAATGTTGAGCTACGCACTACTCAGACAGCTCACAGAGGACTCTAGCAACCCTACTTTACCTGGGTATCAAACTCATGCCAATATGTTAGCTGACCATGAATCACTGGGCCCAGGAACCCCAGATGATTGCTGGGGTGCCAGGCTCAGAGCCTACCTGCGATGGTGAGGGAACGTTGTCTCACCAGGCAGAGCACCGGCATGGGCCTTACCCATGAGAGGTCTGCTGCAAAGCCTGCTCTACTGTCGTTGTAAACCTGAGCTCCCTCTCTGTGGCAAACTGTGGGAAAGTCTCATAGGTGCCACCGCTATGATGGAGTTAATTCACCTTGCTAGTGTATTGTGGGAAAAGCTGCTCCCATAGCTCCGCTGAGCTGGTCTCGCTCTCTTCAGGAAAGTCTCGTGAGCGTGGTCACTTTAGTGGTGCCCAGGGGCCGGGCTCTTTAACTGGAGAGTTTGGCAGGGCAGAGCACAGTCCTTTCCCAGCTAGATTACCATGGGATAAGCTGCTCCCATAGCTCCACTGAGCTGGTCTTACTCTCTGTGGGAAAGTCTCGTGGGCACGTTTGCTCTAATCTTTTTATTAAAAAGAATAACAAAATAACCACAATGAAGACAAAAACAAAACAATACAAAAACAATAAAAATGATACAGGATTTCAAAACAAGATGATAGAAATTGACCATGCTTGTTATATTATGTATTGTTACCTTCAATGAAGTTGCTCAGATTACCAGATATAAGAATTCAAGATAGATCATACAATTAAAGGGAATAAAAATAAAAAATTAGAAATGATACAGAGCTTCTCTAAATAAGATGGTAGGAATTCAACAATGGTTATTATACTGCATATTGTTGTCAAGTTAGTTGTTCAGATTACCAGATATAAGCATGCAAAATTGGTAAGAAAAAATTTAACCATTAGATATCCTTGTATATTTTCTGGGTAATCACTTTGAAGAAAACAGTATGTAACATAGCAACCATCATTAATTTCTTATCACCTTGTTTTGAAATTCTGTATCCTTTTTATTGTTTTTATGTTGTTTTGTTTATGTCTTTGTTTTGTTATTTTTGTTCTTTTCTCTTTAAATTAAAAGAATTACTATTTATTTTTTTTAGATATTCAGTAAATTTTAATGAAGTACCTATTGTGTGATGTGTTCTATAAGTGGGCCACAAGCATGTCCCTGCACTCATGGATGGTGGACATATGATTACAAAGGAAATCAAGAAGGAACTTTTTTATTATCGTATAATGGAAGGCTTCTCTGAGGAGCTGAGGTCTGAGATAAAATGAGATAGATGAGAAAGTGCTGATCATGCAACCACCACTGGGATGAGTGCATGAGCAGAAGGTAGAGGGGAACAGAAGTTTGCCATCTTCTGTACGCTGAAAAGCAGCCTACACTATTCATCTGATCATAGCAGTGTCCAGAGGTGAGGCCAGAGAGCAGGCAGGCATAAAATGTATGCGGTGTCCTGACTCAGAATCACTTTTTAACTTTATTCTAATTATAATTTTTCTCTCTTAAAAATTGGTAAGACAAGCAGCAGTAGAAGAAACATAAATTGCTGGACCAAGAATTTTTTTTTTTAATTTTTATTTATTTATTTATTTATTTTACACTACAAGCTTTATCTAGAAGGTTTAAGATGATGTGCCGCCACTGGCTGCCCTGAGAGTCTCGTGCGGGAGTATGGAAAGGGCTGTGCGCACGCCAGAGACACCAAGGACGCCGATGAAATCCCGGAGCCCCAGGTGCAGGTCGTTGCAGGAGGCCAAAGGGTCTCTGCTGGATGCCAGGAGAGGAAGTCCAAAGCCCCAGCAGCGATCAGCTCCTTGGGAGAAAGCCCCGGACCAAGAATTTATATGTATTTAGAGAGAGAAATTTATGGAAATACATCATTTGGTTTACAGAAGTGTTTTTCCTTTTTCCTCAATCCGGTGTTTCTGAATTCAGATAGCAACCAAATACTTGTTGCTTACAGCTAAAATTGCAAACCTCAAACCTATCCAAATGTTTGTGTTTTACTTCTCTAAACTCTCAACTTGCCTTCTCCCACCTTTACAACAATTATCCAGCTTATAATCATTCAGCCAGGCTCAGTCCATCCAGGCTATTCCTGACCTCTATCATGGGAAGATGTGGAGTAAGAATAGTGGGCATAACTACCCTTCTATCCTACAGATAGGTGAAAAATTAGTGTAAACATCTATAAGTAAAACCAAAGTATTTTAGAGTTTCCTAGTCCTGTATTTCTAGGAATTATTTTATTGTCTAACATGAACAAAATTTAAATCCAAACATACTAACAAAAATGTTCAATATCTTACTCTGAATATTAAGCTCATAATTCATTTGCTGAAGACTAAATTAAAAAGGAGATATAATAAAAGTTATAATGGTGAGGCATCTAAACACAGAGGGGCCTTTCTCCTGGGAGAGATGGGTATAGGACCTAAAGGAGTAGAGGTGAGGAAAATTAATAACATGTTAGGTCAAAAAAGACCTATCGCCAAACCAACAAGGCCACCAGTGCAAGAAAATTGAAAGTGGAGGTTTATTGCCCGATATAGTTTGTGTGTGGATGTCCCCCCAAAGCCTGTCATGGGGGGCGCTTCTAGAGTTTATGACTGAGACTTACAGTCCAATGCTGCGGTTATGGGTGTGAGGCTGCACCTGCCCTCGGGGTGGGGGGGGCAGCCTGCATACAGCATGAGGGAGGGAAAGAGGATGCTCACTGCTGCTGCTTCTCCCTTTTGTTCTTGGTGCTTTTGCTATTTTCCACCACCATGAACTGTTGCCTTCTGCCATGTGCCACTCTGCCTTGGAGCCAACAGAGTATGGATTGAAACCTCCACACACTGTGAGCTAAATAAACCTTTCTGTCCATGGATAGTCAGTTTATGTCTGGGGTGAAAGGTCCTGAGAACATGGTGCTGCGGGTATAAAGAAAAACAACAAAGACAAAGTTATGGGATAAGGGGCTGCAGCCTCTAGGACTGAAGTCTGGACTACAATCTTCTTTAGCCTTTTACTGAGATACAAATGAAAAGCAAATGGGAGGAATAATTAACAGGACTGGCGAGAACAATACAACTTAATTGTCACAGGAATGAGATTGACTTAGCTATCACGTCATCATTCCTTCGGGCATATCCCAGCAAAGCATTAGAGCTTTCCATAAGAACACAGGTCCTGCCATTTCCTTTTACACTAATGCTTTTGCTAGACTTCCTTCAGAATCAAACAATCGTATGGCTTGGTCAGGCTCAAAGTTCCACATATGTAACACGTTAAAAGGTGAACTATAGAATGTCCTTCTGTATACTTTCCTTCCTTAATTCTGGGCATCAGGTGTTTTGTCCCAGCAATGAGTGAAAAGTAATCAAGACATTGCCTCTGGTGCCCTCACACCTGAGTCTTGACTGCAGGCATCTGGCAGGGGCATTTGGGGTCATATGTGGGAGGTCAGGGTTTACGAGATGTGGGCATACGTCACTGGACAGAAAGGGACAAAGCAGGTAAGGGTGACTGGGTAGATAGTGACAAAAAGTGGGATCATCTGATGCGTTGAGGTGAATTCTATTTTTTTAACGGAGGTTTTTATTTATCTGAAATGGCATCACCTGGCCAAGATTGAGGTCAAGATTAAATCCTACTTTCCCAAGTTATACCTTCATCTCTCAGAAGTCATGTGGCCTCTCTGCTAGAAAGGGGCTTGCTGCATTTTCTCTTCACATTCTCGAGTTTTTCAAGGAGGAAATGGCTTGAGGAGAAAATTTTTGATTTGGAAAAAAAACACCAGTCCTTCTGTAAGCATAAGCAGACACTTCTTTTCTTGGCAGGTAAGATACCCAAGACCCTTCAGTTTTGTAGGGCCCTAGCTGCTTGGGTTGGGCCTGTGGCTTTCATGTTTAGGTAGGGTTGCTAGGGTTAGGCAAGGCTGAGTAGTTCCCTGGGGGCTGTTACTAGGGAAGGAAAAGGTTGGCATTTGACTTGAGATGTGGGGAAGACAGAGGCCCCAGGTGTGAGCATGGAAATAACATTTTCATCTCCTAAGGGGGGGGCGGCTAAGACCCAAAATGTGATGTTCTAACAAAAAGTTTGCTAAAAAGTACAGAAACTTACTCCAATCATCTTAAAATATAAAGGCATTCAGTTTTAAAAAGTCAAGAAATCACTGCAGTGCGGAACAAAGGCTCGGATTCTTGAAGGTGACACTTTCAGCTGTTTTCTCTTTTTCTGACTTTCTAGACCATGTGGTCTGTAAATCCTACTTCCTTCCAGTCTCCTCCCTTCTCTTAAAAACTCTTCAGTTGTGCTTCTCCATTACTTCAGCTTTCGTGTGGCTTGGCTCGTTGGCTTCAGTAGCATGCAGCGCTCTGTGATCTTTCTGTTCCGTGACCTTTGCCAGTGTGCATTGTTCAACAGCCTGAAGCTCTTCAGTATCCCAGATAAAAAATTCCCAGGAAGGGAACATGACTAGTCATGGTTGAATCAGTTGCCCATCCTGATCCTGGCAGCTCTGCAAAGGGTGTTGGGCACACAAATCATTGTGCTTGCCCTTTTCTACCTGCTTGTTGTGTACCCAGCATGATGGCTCACAGCTCTCAAAGTTGTGTTTGCAGACTGTGTTCCCTTTCAGGGCAAACTCACTGACCTATCCCTCTGGGTGGCTGCCACTTCATGGAAAGATGCTTGAGGTTAGATATTCCTAAGCCACATTATATGGAGGCTCAGACCCATACTGAATATTTTCTACCATTTCCTCATTTCTCCAAGAAAGCAGGGCATAAAGAAGTAGCCTAGACAAGAACACGCCCTTCTAGGTCATGCCTCTATTGGTCCAACTCCAGCCAGGACCCACCTTCTAGCAGCACATTTCACCACTGAACTTACTGGATAAATCCACTAATGAGTGGAGTGATCCAATTATCCTCCAAGCATATGAGTGTTTGGGGAGACATTTTAGACCCAAACTATCACATGTATATTTCTTCAAGGTTCTCTCCTTTTTCTTCTTGAAGTTCTAGCCTGTACACAATATTTTTCAGGCTCCAGTCCACAAAGAGGCACTTACCTGCTCATTTGCCCAATCACAAAGATTATTTTTTTAAAAAAAACTTCAAATTTCATATGATTGAGGAAGGGGCTCTCCATTTATGCTTTTAAGGTTTGAAAATTCACGGTTTCACATAGTGTCACTTCACAACGCTTCTACTAGAGGAAAACTGTTCTTTCTAAGACACTTGAGCAGACCAAGCATTCTTTTTAGTACTCACCTTGGCCAGTGCTGCTCTTAGCAGCTGCCACTGTTACCTCATCCATTTAAGAATCTCTGCTCCACTGGGTTTGAATGCACCTCTACTTTAACACTCAGAATTCTAAGTATTCCTTGGTCTTCAGCTCTGACTTTTCTCCTTAAACTTCAAACGGATGTGCTTCAAAATCTCTATGTTGGCTTAGGAAAGCCTAGGAAACTGGGGAGATGGGTGCAAGATGACACCACTACAAAAACAGCTCAAGATACAGTTTTAATCTCAGACCATGGGAGGGGAGACTGCATGAGGGCATGGAAGGAGGCAGCTAGAGTGCTGTTAACCCTCTTAGAGAATCTTCTGTTTCACTCTTTCACAGACTTGGCATTTGGATGGATCTCATGTGATCATCCACTTCAATCCTCTAATTTAAAAATAAGGAAATTCTGCTAAGAGGTTAACCAGTAGATGGCACAACCAGCTCTAAAAGGTCAGCCTTCAGTGGTAGAAAATAGTACTCTTTCCCAGAAGCAAACAGAATTTCCCATTTTATATTGTTACTTATTTCCTTCTCTAACTAGGCAAATCCATGAACTGATGACGTCGGAAAGTTAAACAGTATCCACTAAAGCTGAGCATCAGCAATGCTATGACTTAAAAATTTCTCTCCTTGTTATATGTTCAACAGAGGTACACACATGTGTTCATAAGAATGCTCATAGTAGTGCTGATTTTAATGGTTCCCAAATGGAACATCAGACATCCATCAGCACTAGAAAAAAGAAAAACACTATATAAAGCAGTGAGAATGTATAACTACACGCAACAATATAGATGACCATTACACCAAAGAATATGAAGGAAAGTAAGCCAGAGACAAAAGAATATATAATTTATGATTCCATATTTTAAAAACTAAAAAATAGGCAAAACAGTTCTGTTGCTTTAAGGTTGATTTGAAGTGTAAAAAAGGAAGACAGAGATGAAGACTGAGGTATTTAAAAAGTTGGAGTGAATATTCATATTTTTGCATATTTTATGCATACCCAGAGTATTGGCACTCTTGCAGTGTCCAAAGTTCAAGACCCAAGGTTTTTAAATAGATCCTTTTGCATAAAGTTTTTAACCTAAACTGAACTCATCAGAGACAAAACCTGACCTTAACTGACATGAAGTTATTAATAGCCTTTGTTTATCCCACTTGGGGTGAATATTTAAACATTTTCTGTGGAACGATTAATGTTATGAAGATGAGATGCTCTTAGGGAAATTACTTGGAATGTCAGCTTTAAATCCTAACAATTCTGAATTCCAAATTAACAACTGGTCCTGAGGATTTATTACATGGCTTATATACTGTGGTAGGTAAAATGCTCTCCAAAGGTATCTATACCCTATACCCTGGAACCTGAGAATATATCCAGTCTCATGGCAAAGGTGAATTAGAGGTGCAGAGAGAAAAGGGTTGTTATGAGATGACCTTGAGATGGAAAAAAAGATCTGTAGTTAACCAGGTAGGCCCAATGCAATCACAAGGGGTTCAGATAACAGAGAGCTAGAAAGATGGCAGGGTGTCCAAGGGGCCCCAAGCGAGATTTTCCCAGGTGAGGTGCCAAAGTTAAAGAACACAGATGTATAAAACATCAGCAACAACAGTAGGCAGCAAGGAGCAGAGCAGAGCACAAGCATGCAAGCACCAGAGCTGCCTGTGTCTTTATTGTATAGTTCTTACACTGGCTGTTATCTCATATGCACATTCTTGTATAGCGCTGTAACCAGAGCATGCATGTTTACCTGTGCTAAGGCATGATTACATAACTGTATCCCACTGTGCACCTGTGCTAAAGGAGAAGGGTCACTTCCTCAGGTGTTCTTAGATGCCCCTGAGCTTTAAATTAGTCTGAGTGGTTCCCCACACAGGGTAAGAAAGAATCAGTTCTACATCATTGACTTTTAAGGGAAGTGGATCGGGGTTTGACAAATGTGGGAAGCCCTTGAAAGTCAACGACAAAAAATTCAGTAAATGAGTTCTCTTCTACAGCAGAAAGTAACACAGCATTATCTATACCTTGCTTTTAGCCAGGTGAGATTCACTGGGGACTTTAGACCTCCAAAACTGTAAGATCACACAATGATGTGGCTTTAAGTCATTAAGTTTGTGTTTGTTATAGAAGTAATAAGAAACTACTATGTACATGCCATTAAATTTATACACATGTGTGTGTATCTTTTATATATGCATCCATATATAAATATATAAATGCTTATGGGAAGTTCTGTCTCCCTGTGCAGTTCAGGCTGGACTGGGTATTAAACTTCCTGAGTAGTGGTTATATGATGATATCCAACATGTTTGCTTATAAGAAACTGCAATTCTCCTGCCTCAGCCCCTAAGTGCTAGGATTATAGGTGTGTACCACTGCATTTGACTTATGATTTAGTAAGCAATATAAACACATTTGGCAGATCTTGGCTATAAACTTCTACAGCTAAATCAACTGCATCTTTAGGAGGCCGCTTTGGTGCCTCTGACTGTTGCCTTACTATTCCTGGCCAATGTGGCAGCACCCTGCAAGAGAGAACTGCAGGTTCATGGACCCATGAATATCTCTGGCCTCTTCTCTAAATGCTCTTGCTTCAATATTCAGCTCTTTTCATTGTCCTTGTCGACAAGAATTCACCAGGAAAAAGAATTTAAGACAAAAAGAGAGGCTTTATTTCAATAAGCAGTTTGCAAACTAGAGGAACATAAATTTCTATACAAAACCAAAGTGTGCTCAGACAAAACCGAGAAAGAGGGTATATAAAAGTTTTTACAAAGTTTTGGCTCAAGTTCCCACGACAACCCACTATGGGAATGCAGAGTCCAAGCAATCTCAGTTTGATTGGTTGACACTTATATTTGCGTGCAGATCATAGTTCATTCATTAGGTCCAGGTAGTGGAGTATGACTTTTCTGAGGCTGTTTACTTTGACAGTTGAAATAGAGCATTTCTTAGCAAGAGCTACAAGGATCAGACTGGTTCCTCCAGAAAAAAAGACTATGTGGGGTCTGCTGCCACTGTACCCTAAATCAGCAAACAGTTACCACATTCCATGTTGAATTTACACTTAGTGAGCCACTAGGGATGCTTCCTGGAGAGCCAGATGCTTTTAGAGTTCACAGTCTACTCTCCACTTAAGTACTTCAGATTCTGGTCAAGTATGAAATTTCATTTTTCCCTCTAGAGAGCTTTTTCTCAGAACATCCTCAGGATCACCCACTGCCATCCATATGGCCATGCTCAGGCATTGTAGCCCCTCCTCTCTTCCCAGACTTCCAGTACCAGTCCGGTATTTCAGCTGTCAACAATAACAGCACCAAGGATAGTGTTGGGGCTTTTTGTGCAGCCAAAGCCTCAAGCAGTCAGAGGTGGGGCTTTTTCAGAGGTGGCTGAATCTAGAGTGCATGACTGATTCACAGTGCAATGCTAGGATTAGGGGTGGGTGATTACTGAAGCAGTCCATTGGTTTACCACCACACTAATCCGGGTAACCTGGATACAATGTAAGGGAGAGAAAGAGGCTTGTCTCTCCCCTGCTTGCTTTGCTACTTTGTGCCTTCCGTGAGCTGTTTCTTCTTTGTGATGCCTGTCTGCCGTGCCACCCTGCCTTGGAGCCAGCTGACTGTAGATTGCAACTTGTACAAATTGTGAGCTAAATAAATCTTTCCTCCTTTCACTTTGGCTGTTGGATATTTCATCTCAGCAACAAGAAAAGTAACTAATACAGATAGGGATGGGATAGACTGTTAAAGACAAGTAAATATCTTAGTTATGTACTTGTATTTTCTCAGAGTTCAGTGGCATCTCCTAGGAAAGGAAGTACGACACACATATCATGGGCAGTGCTGTAATTATTTACACAAGTCTTTTCAGATGGGTCCCCTCATGGCCTTCATGTCACATTCTTAAAATACAGTAATGGAAGAAGAAATAATCCACTCTGGAGGGACTTTCATTAATTGAATTTTATAAGATTAGCAGTCCTGCTGATGCAACTGTGAAACCAGAGACAGCTGCCAAGTATTCTTCCAGAAAACTCACTGCTTGTATCACTTAGCAAATACTGTACCTGTTCCTCAATTTGAAGATATTCTGTGGTCCTTCTGTTGCCAGCTCTTCCCTTTCAGTATGCAAGCACTGCTACACACACTACATATACACTTCTTCACTGGGATTTGGGTGTTCAGCAAACCTCCTTGTCATCCATTTTCCTAAGCTGCCATCAGTTGGTGGTTTGGAATTTTCAACAGACTGATTAAAATTGTTTTAAAGAAATGTCATTAGAAACAAACATTGAAAATAAAGCAAAAAAGCTGGTATGAAATTTTAAAAGGTTCAACATAAATACTGAGACTATTTATTTTTTAAATATATAATTTTTGTCAAAGCCCCCTTGAAGAGTTTAAAAAGTGACTTTACTGCAGCCCGTCAGAGGAAAAGGAATTTTTGGTTAGACAGGAGTTTTTGAGAAAAGGATTAATTAGTCATAAGGGCCATTAAATCTTCTAAAATGAGTAGAGGATCCTATTGGAAATTATATAAATATTCATAAAGATATTACTTTTACTGACAAGATGTCATTTGCTTTATTAAAATAATCTAATTTGAAATGAGCATCCCCAGAGAAATACAAGAACACAGGACAGTAGCAATATTAAATATGATAAAAATTTCAAAACCTCAGTCCTTCTCTTTCATTCTCCATTTTTTGTAAAAAGTAAGTTTAATAAGTGGCTCTAAAGCTCAGAAATAATTATAATGTATCTTACTCCCGCCATAGTTTACTAAGATATAATTGACAAAAATTATGTATGTCTTTTTGTATATAATGTGATATTTTGACATATACATATATTATGAAACTAGTAAATTAATCTAATGAGCATATCCATCACCTCATATACTTATTTTCTGATGATGAGAAACTTTTAAGATTTATTGTCTTAGCAATTTTTAAGTACACCATATATTATTATTAACTCTAGGCAGCAGACCACACAGCAGATCTCCAGCAGAAATCTTGTACTGTCCCTTCTGACCAACTTCTCTACATCTCCTTGTCCTCTAACACCTGACACCCCCATTCTACACTGTGCTCCTACATGCTTGACTCTTCAGATTCATGCAGTAGTTGTCTTTCTGTGGATGGCTTATTTCATGTAGTTGAATTTCCTCTAGGTTCTTCTCATTGTCACAAAGGACAGGATTTTCTCATGCTTTTTATAAAGGATAAATAATATTCTGCTGTATTAGTAAATTAGCCATTATTTTATCCATTAATTATCCATCTAATTACCTTTATCCATTTATCTATTGGTAGACATTTAGGTTATTTCTGTGACTTTCTTGTTATGAATATGGGAGAACAGGTATCTGTTTTGAGATCCTGATTTCAATTTTGAGTAATTATACAGAGATGGGATTGCTGGATCAACTGATAATTCTATTTTTAATGTCTTGAGGAACCACTATACTGTTTAAAATGTGCACCAATTTCCTTTCCCACTACAGTATTCTTGGCAACATATTTGTTCTCTTAATGCTTGTCATGCTAACAGGTGTGAAGTGTACCTTATTATGGTTTTAATTTACACTTTAATTTGCATGAAATGATATTGAGCATCATTTCATACCTCATGGCTCTTGGCCATTTGTATGTCTTCTTTTGAGAAATGTCTGTTCAGCTTCTTTGCCCATTTTTAAATGGTATTGTTTTGTAGCTATTGTGGTATTTGAATTCTTTATATATTTTGGATACTAATTCTTTCTCAAAAGCATAATTTGCACGTGTTCTCCCATTCCATACCTTGTGACTTCATCCTTTTGATTGTTTCCTTCATTGTGTGGAGGGGTTTTAGTTTGATGTGGTCTTATTTGCCAACTTTTTGCTTTTGTAACCTACAATTTTGGAATCTTATCCAAAAACACCATTGCCCAGACAGATGTAAGCTTTTTCTCTGATTTTTTTCCAGTCATTTTATACATTCAGATTTAATGTCTAACTGTAAGTTATCATATTGTAGCCTTTGATGTCACAGTTTATTATTAATGACCATTAATTCTCACTGATGGAAAAGGCTATACTCTCTAGAAAATAGACTGCAGAGCATAGAATGTCAAATTAGAACTTGTGATTTCTACTCCCAAGTTATTCAAAGAGTTGTAAAGCAAAGTAAAATGAAAGATGGTAAAATCAAGTTTGATGATGTTAGATGCACAATTTTGTTTTAAACTACATAGTATTAAACTGAGTTTCTGGATTCCAGGTGTAGCAATTATTTATAGTACTGCTAGACAGGTAATACATCTTTTTCTTTAAAAAGATGTCTTTTTTTAGTTAAAAATAGCCAAAATAATCTTAGCTATGTGCATATATATTTACCTATTTTGCATCTTCTTTCTCCAGAAAATTTTTGGGGATCCATACATTCTGAAAATCAGCATTAAGAATGTTAAACTTTTTTGCATCAAATAAAGCCATCAAAACATTCTTCTGAAAGCTGTCTCATTCTAATTTATTTTATCTTAGATTAAATTACACAAGTATACATATATTTTTTAATTCTGCAACTACATCATCTCTACTTTTGGAAAGGAAATTTCTGACATAATAATATCATGAGAATTACTCTTTTTCCTTGAAAAATATATTACTTTCTGTAGAGGTAAGTGTAGCTTTCACATATATCTCCAAGGTACAAATCACTCTAAGATACAATTTTTATCAGTCTGAAACTGTGCTAACAATTTAAGTTACATACAATTAATTTTTTACCTTATGCTGTAATTTAGTATTTTTTCCAATTTTCAATGGCTTTTTCAGGCACTTAAAGTAATAATAATAATAATTAATATTAATATTAATTATTATTATTATTATGTCATTTGTTGAGAACTTTCTGTGTGCGAAACTATGTTCCCAGCATAATAGCTCACCTGGTCTTCATGACAAGTTTATAATATGGTATACTATTATCATTCCCTTTTATAGATGACTAACAGGAAAAATTATGTTTGGTAACTTGCTTAAGGCCAATCAACTGGGAAGTGGCTGAGTTGGGACTAAAATTCAGTGTGACTTCAGCATGTATCCTCTTAACCAGCATGTAACAAAGCTCATTTCTTTGCATCTTAGTATTTCCTCATAAATTTTTAGAAGACAGAATAGTGCATAAAGCTAACAAAAGAAATCTCTAGTTTTTGCTTACCATTTATTAGTCCTAGTGACTCTTAAACATATAATTATTTCAATAACCAGACTCTTTGGCAGTGACCAGTGAAAGTATTTCAGACCCCTGCATAACCAGTGGTTTAATTGACTACTGCTGAGTTGGGATAATGCACTTGGCTCTGAACAGTATCAGGCCCATGCACATAGGAAACATGATATATACTGAAGATGGGAGAAATAAGTGGACTAGGTTAGGCCAAATTTCTCTAAATTTGGGGAATATTTGTTATTATTATTCTTAATATCTGACTTAATACAAGTATTTTTTTTAACCTTGAAATTCAATTAAGGAGTGTCTCCTATGAATTAGATATAGCTTTATGTATTTATGGATTTTCCTGCACTGCTCAAGAGCATATTTGTAGCAACAATTTTATTAGAAATGCTCGTATCAAACAGTAATGCATGTTTTCATGTTTATGTCCCCTTTTTATTTCAAAATGGTTTTGATTATTTAGCTGTGGGCATTTGTCTTAGTTACTTTGATCTTGTTGCTGAGAAAAGTAACTGATGCTCAGAATTAAGGAAGGAAAGGTTTATTTAGCTCACAGTTTGTGGAGGTTTCAGTCCGTACTCAGCTGGATCCAAGGCAGAGTGGCACATGGCAGAGGGCAACAGTTCATGGCAGTGGGAAACAGCAAAAGCAAAAAAACCAAAAAGGGAGAAGTGCACAGCAAGCCTCTTTCCCTCCCTTGTATTGTATGCAGGCTGCCTGGCTGAGTGTGTGTTTAGTTCTCACACCCATAATCCCAGCATTCCAGTACTGGACCATGAATCAATGACAAATTCTAGAAACCTGCCCCAAGATCACATGAGGTTTTAGGGGGACATCTAGACACAAACCATAACATTCTACCCCAAAGACTAATACACATTCTTTCATGCAAAAGGTATTTAGTATACTTCAAGAGTTGCCAATATCCTGACAGTTTCAGCACTGCTGAAAAGTCCAAGTCCCAAGTCTCCTCTGAGATCTAAGGCAAACTCTTAGCTGTGAATGCCTGTACAAATTAAAAGTTAAACACTTTCAGTGCTCAACGGCACAAGATAAACATTTCCATTCCAAAAGTTACGAACAGTGGGATACAAAGGAATGAACAAAAGCAGGTCCAACATCCAGCAGGGCAAACATTAAGTCCTGTAGTTCCATGTGGAACATCTGAAGCAATCTGTGGCAAGTTGTGAGCACCACAGGGTTTATGTGGCTCCACCTCTATGGCACTTCTAGTGGTTCTAGCTCCCAGGGCTTCTCTCTTGGGCCCTCTTTGCTCCCTCCTTGCACCTTTGTCTAGATGATCCTGGCTTTCTCAAAATTCTGGGGTCTCTACTGAACCTCTGGATTCACCCTCACAGCTTCACACATTGCCCTGTCAGGAACACACTGCCTGGCCTCCTGGGCCTTCTTCTGAAATATGGGTGGAAGCCTCAGAACTCTTGTGCTCTGTATGCACCTAAAACCAGTACCATATGGATGGTGCCAAGGTCCACTGCCAGCTGGAATGGTAGCCAGTCGCCCTTCTCTCTTGGCTCTAGAGGTTGAGTGCCTAGATCACTGGGCACTCTGAATCTATTCTGAAGAACAAATTCTCTATGCCACCACAATTCTGGAACATCGTACTCTGTGGCGTGGTTCTCAAAACAAAGTCTTTCATCTTTGTAGTTTTGAGACTGCAAAAGGTAGAGACTTCCTGCTTCTTATGATGCCCTCAGTCCAACGTTTCTATTGTCCTATTCCTTCTCAGCAATCAAGGTCTTCTTAGCTCTGTCTTTACAGTGCACAGCTTTACTGGAGCTTTTTATTCTGGCCAAAATCTCAATATTTTAAATCATCTTTACTCTTGATTCTCAACACAAATCTGGCTAAAAGCCCCCAATAATAGCCATGTCACTGCCTCCTCAACATTCAACTTCCTTGAAATTTTTTCTGCCAGTTTAATTAGTCCACTGCCCTTAAACTTAGTTTCAGGTGAAGTCTGTGGACATGAGCTAAATGCAGACAAACTTTTGCCAAGCCAAAAGACACACCATCTGTAGCCCAGCAGCCCATGCAGTCCTTCCCAGGAGAAACCTCCCACACCTGATCTTTACCACCAAGATTGATACTGGCCATTTGAGTTCTGACCAGAATCTTCTGAGCTCTGACCAGAATCTCCCATACAGAACAGCCTAAGGCATTCTGGGTCTACTTTTTCAGGCAACATCTTGGAACCTTTCCAAACTCTTCCCATAAGCCATTCTCAAAGGCTCTTAAACCACTTGGTCAGGTATAGTCACAGCAACACCCTCACAAAATATTCCACAGCGATGGGTATTTTGAGACAAAATACCCAATGCCCAAGGTTAAAGAAGGAAAGGCTTATTTAGCTCACAGTTTGTGGAGGTTTCACTCCATACTCAGGTGGCTCCAAGGCAGGGTGGCACATGGCAGAGGGCAGCAGCTCACGAGGGCAGGAAATATAAAAAACAGCAAGAGCAAGAAGGAACACACAAGGAACCCTCCTTCCCTCCCTTATATTGTATGCAGGCTCCCCACTCCAGCACCAGCATAGCACTCACATCCATAATCCCAGCATTGGACCATGAATCAATCAAAAACTCTAAAAGACCACCCCATGACTTCATGAGGCTTTGGGGACACCTAGACACAAACTAAAACAATATTTTTGAGTAATCCTTAACAATATTTTTTATACTACTAATGTTTTAGCTGCCTATTAGTTGTTTTGCTGATCTTCAAAAGCTTTTAACTAAATGTTACTATCTTAAAGAAAAGTGATATAACACCAATCACATGATACAGGCAATTACTCCTAAAATGTAGACATACAATGGTCTTACTTATTATTACACAGCAAATCAGTTTTAGAGGCTGGTCTGATATTATCTATGCCATAATATGATAAAAAGATTATGCCTCTTCTGGAATAAAATAATAATATTTTGAGAATGTCTCTGATAGCACATAGGATTTGGGTGCATGTGCACTTGTATTTATAGAATTCTTAGGCTGAAAGGGAACTTAATGAACAATCTTATCAAATTTCCTGGTAATTTGCAGGGGAGGATAGATTAGGTGATTTATCTAAAGCCATAGTTTGCCCATGACAAAGTACTAGAATTAATTTTATTTTCATTCTGTACCTAACTGCTGCTATTTGACAGGAATTCAAAGATGAAGAATGCACTAGGGTTGATAGGACAGGAAAATGAGGTAAGAGAGTAATACTGTATGCCGTAATTATTTTTATAAGAATAGAGTTCAGCCTCCTAGTACTGCCATGTTCCTCCCAACCCCTGGCCTCTCATATTAAGTCAAGAAAACAAATGTATTGTTGCTGAAATAAACAATTTTCTTTATTTTATTTTTGGTGGTGAGGATTGAACCTTGGGTTTTGTGCATATGAAGCAAGAAGTCTACCACTGTGCTATACTTGCTGGCCCTAAAATGATTAGTTTTGATGGAGAATTACACCAATAATTATGCTAGTAAACCAAAATCTGAAAAGTTGAAGTTATAGCTGGTAAAATTTTGTCAAATATTTCTCTAGAAAGACTAGTCACTGCATGTAGATAGAGTAGAAGTATAAACTACATCACATTTATATGTATATGTTATTTATTTATATATAAATAGATGTTGAAATTAAATTTTGTGATATTTTATTCCTTTAATTCCTCTTCCTTAGCATTTATGTCTAGTTTTGTGTCTTAGGCAAATATTCATAAGCATAACCTCATTTCTCCAGAAGCTTACAATTCATCACTGACATAGATACACACATTAACCAAAAAAATGGTAGATGAGGAAGTACAGTAGTTTAAATAATGCATTTATTTTGGGACTTTGAGAATGCCATGAAATTTTTAGTACAGAAAGCTCAGCAGGAAAATGATAAAATGGAAAAACTTGCACTCAAATTCATCTTCAGAATTCCTGGAGGAATAGTGGCAGTGGAGAAAATTAGTACAATTAAAATACCTTTCTTAACCCACAAAGAGAAGATAAATTTGGTGCTCTTATGTAGTGCTAAAGTTGATTATATTTCCCATAATAGTTTGATTCAGAATATCTGTGTGTTCTTAGAACACACTCCTGTTTTTTAAATTTACAACTAAATTATTGCTTGTAAAGGGAAATAACAGCTTAAAAATCTCCCGCAGTCCCACATAATATTTTACATAGTTGCTTCCCCTTGAATACATTATTACCATTTCTCAATATCTGCTCATACTTTGGGTGATCCTAGGCACAATAAAGATAGCATATCATTTTCCACTAATGTTAAATTCATAAGTCAGTTTTGCAGGACTGTCTCCACCATGAAAGGAATGGTCCTCACAGAGAGGGCTGCAACTGAGTTTTGGAGCACCCTTAGTTGGGCATGGCTCTGACCCTTGCTGCGATTACCATTTTTTCTCTTCTTGAACATATTTATTGGGTATGGTTTAATAAGAAGGCTTTCATAAAAATCAATTTTGAGAGGAGTATGCTGGATAGGATTCTCATGACGTTAAGATGTGGCTATGGGAAATGTGATAGAAGACAGGATATGAAGAAAATCGGTGGAGAAAGCAAGGCCTTAGTGGTAAAAGAGCACCAGCAGGCAGACCAGATGGAGTTTTCTGCAGTTTGTTTTTACCATTCCTCTTTGTCTTGATCTTAATATTTCGAGGTGGAGGTGTATGCCAGCACCTCCTTTTTATTCAGCAGATGGCATTACATAAAAATATGTTCAACCCTTAGGAGGCTACTCTATAAAGAAAATGTGATTGATGTGGGTTTTTAAAAAATATTTAAGCAGAGTTTTTGTGCATAGAATGAAGTGCTTATAGTGATTGGGATTTAAATCAATATTCAACTTAATAAAGTTAAGAATTAAAATAGTCTAATGTTCTTTATATCTTCAACTTTTACTCACTAATCTTATTATGATATTTATAAATCTAATAAAATGAGAATGTTTCTAATTTTCCTTGGATTAGTATCTGATTAACTTAAATGAAGCAGAATAAACTTCCTTAAGCAAATAATCCCATTTACTAATTTTATTAAGTTTCTGGAGCATTTCATTTTGTTTTTACCAATGCAGTATATCTGACCTGCAAAACATTGCTGAAAGAAACCACAAAAAATTTCTTGTAAGGATATCTAAGTAAATAATGAGATAGTCTATATTCAAGGATTAAGATAGTAATTATTCCCAGATAGATCTGCAACTTCAGTATAAAGGCCAGCAAAATCTCAACTATGATTTTGTTGTTGCTGTTGCAGAAATTGGCAAGCTAATTCAAAACCTTAAGTGAAATAAAGAAAAATTCCTTTAATAGGTCAAATTTAGAGAGCTTCTATTACTGCTTAATTTTAGTTACTAGTAAAGAGCTACAGTAATCAAGACAGCATGTTAAAGATAGATATATAGATCAACGAGAGTTGAAAATCTTAAAACCCTTCTATCTGTGGTATGATCTGTTGAACTCAGAGTTGCTGAGATATTTCCATGGAGATATAGTAATCCTTTTACTTCAGAATGCTGAGAAAATTGGCTATCCATTCACCAAAAGATTAATTTAGAGATGTCAATCACATCCTATACAAAAAGTAACTCAGAATGGGCTATATATTTAAAACTTAGTGTTTAGTTTTAACTATAATTTTTAAATTTTTATAAGATATTTAAAAATAAAGGAAATTTTGTTAGGTGTATATACATTAACTATATTATAAATTTTATATATGACCCAAAACAATTTCACTTCAGGAATTGTATACTAAAAAGTTGAACACCCATGTTTATAAGTTTCTAGAAAAAAATAAATAAAGTAAAGAAGTAATTCTTTATGGTTTTAGACTAGGCCTAAAGCTCTTCGTTGTTAAACTAAGTACAAGCGATTTTTAAAAATCAGTAAATTGAGAACTTTTTGCTTCAAAAGATACCTTAAAAAGTGAACAGAAAAGAATAAAATATTTTCCAATCATATCTGGTAAAGTATTGGTACTCAGAATACCTAAAAACTTCAATAACTCAATAAAAAGATAAATACTTGAACTAAAAAAAGTTAAAAGATTTAAATAGGCATCTCACCAAAGTTTTATGAATAATCAAAGCAAAAGATGCTTAGAATAATTAGTCTCTATGGAAATATCAATTCAGGGTGTGAGGTTTCAAGATGGTGGAGACTGGGTGCTTTACTGAGAAGCAGAGGTAAAGGCCCCTGTGGAGTAAAGGAGGCTGGGAATCATTCCCTCCCCACCCCTAGCAGTTCTGGGAGCCCAGAAGTGTTTTTGTTTTATTTTAAATGAGTGAACCATTATAGATTGTCAATATGGGGCAGAGATCAATATCATCCACCAAAAGTGGAAAATTTATGAACCCTACCAACCAAGCTCCAAAGGAAGCCCAGAAGAGAGAACTGAAGAAAAACAAAAAACAGCGCATGATGGTTTGAGCTGCAGTTTTGAAGATGAAAGATCCCAAACAGATTATCTGGGACATGAAGAAATTGAATGAAGTGGAGTTTAACCCAGTACAACAACCACAATTAAATGAGAAAGTATTGAAAGATAAATGTAAAAAGCTTCGTGAAACCTTTGAATGTATCCTATGACTTTATGAAAAAGAGAATCCAGATATTTACAAAGAATTGCAAAACCTAGAAGTAGAATATGAACAGAAAAGGACTCAACTTAGCCAATATTTTGATGCTTTCAAGAATGCTCAGCATGTAGAAGTAGAGAGTATTCCTTTGCCAAGTATGCTTCATGCTCCTTCCAACATCTTAATCCAGGACATTCCACCTCCTGGAGCCTAGCCAGCCTCCATTCTTAAGAAGACCTCAGCCTATGGACCTCCAACTTGAGCAGTTTCTATTCTTCCTCTTCTGGGACATGGTGTTCCACGTTTGCCCCCTGGCAGGAAGCCTCCAGGTCCTCCGCCTGGTCCACCTCCTCCCCAAGTCTTGCAGATACATGGCCATAAAGTGGGCTTTGTTCTTGATCTTCCTCCTTGTAGGAGAGAGTGTTGTACAGTCCTGATCTTGCACAGCGTGGTCATGATAATGATGTTTTCAGCACCAGTGAGGATGATGGCTACGCTGAGGACACGGATCAGGACAAGCACGATGACAGTCCTGATGACAGTGACACAGACAGGTCAGATGGAGAAAGTGAGGGGGTGGAGTTTATGCACCCTGACAATAATGAGTGAGACAACATCGAGGAGAAGAAGCCAGATTTGAGTGTGTGGTTTGCAGATATGCCTGGAAAATCAAGACAGAAAAAGAACATGAAGGAGCCGACTCCTCTTAAAGCGATGATGCTGCAAATGGCGGGTCAGGAAATCCCTGAGGAGGGACAGGAAGTAGAAGAATTTTCAGAGGACAACAGTGATGATGATTCTGATGATTCTGAAGCAGAAAAGCAATCACAAGAACAGCATGAAGAGGATTCTCATTCTGATGGCACATCTGCTGCTTTGTCACCACAGCAGGCACCCCCACAGTCTGTTCCTCCTTCTCACATTCAAGCACCACCTACGCCAGGAACACCTCCTATTGGACCACTGTCCAACCTACCTTTATGGCCTCCTTGAGCACCTCCAGGCACTCCTCCATTCCTGAGACCACCTGGAATGCCAGGACTCCAAGGCCTTTGCCACACCTTTTACCTCCAGCATCACCACCAGGCAGACCCCCTGGCCCTCCTCTGGGCCCTCCTCCAGGGCTGCCTCCTGACCTCCCTCCTCAGGGCCATCCCACTGAGGCTACAGCACCTCTAGGCACTCCTCCGCCCTATCCTGGCATGATGCGCCCACCTCTGGTGCCTCTACTTGGACCTGCCCCACCTGGTCTTTTCCTACCACCTCCCTTGCTGATCCCAGGGGTGTTGAGTGTTTCACCCAACTTGATTCAGCAACCCACATTGGATGACATGAGTGCAGCCATGACTGAGAAGAAAGCCACGGCAACCATCAGTGCCAAGCCACAGATCACTAATTCCAAGGCAGAGATTATTGATTTGTGCCCACTGAGCTGAGGGTATGTCAGGAGAATTAAGGGGCCACTGCTGTCCCCAAAGAAAGCCAGAGGATGATTCTACTTGGTTCTTGCCAAAGCAGCTCCCAAATCTAGTCCTGTTTCTGTCTCAATACAAGCTAAGGATGGTGTTTATGGAGCTTTCCTGAAAGAGATGGGAGAGCTGCTGTGACAACTGTTGATGCTGAAACAGTCTTCTGTTCAAAGCAAGACACTCATATTAAAACTTAGGTGAAAGACCTACTTCCACTGTCAGGGTATTTTCTAATTTCAGTGCAAGGAATATGCTAGAGCTTAGCCTTGTTTGGAACTTCCTGAAACTGAGAGAGGGGATTTCGTCCAGGAGATGGGCTGCTGGAGCAGCACTGTGGACATCCATCCTCTTGCCACCCCCTGTCTCCATCCCATTTCTTCCCCTTCTCCAGCTGTTTGGAAATTTGTGACCAGGCTCATCTTGCTTATTTGTTTTGACTCTCTCCTTGTGTTCTGTGGGCCCTGGAATAGAGATTTCTCAAAATAGAGTTTATTTCATTGTTTTGTGTTTGAGTTATTTTTAGTATTTTTGTGTCAATATTTTGTAATATTTTACTTATAGTGAAATGAGTTGCAATATCATTTCCTAATTCAAAGTAGAATATATGAGTAGAAAATGTACAATTCTTTGATTAAAATTATTTCCCACTGACCTCAACTTCACTTCATGGAAAAAATAATAAATGTTCTACACCAAGGGGAAAAAAAATATATCAATTCAAATCACCATGAGAAGTTACTTCATGTGTACTAGAGAGACGGTAATCATAAAGAAAGGTGATAAAAGTATGTGTAGGAATGTATAGACATTAGAACCCTCATTTCTTGTAGAAATGTAACATGGGGCAGCCACTTTAGAAAATAATTTGGCAGCTTCTTGAAAAAGTAAACATAAATTTATCACATTATCCAGCAATATTTCTCTCAGGGATCTACTCATTGGAAATTAAAATATGTGTCATGAATAGTTTTAATATAAATGATCATACCAGCATATTTGCAATAGCCAGGATGTAGAAACACCTACATGTTCATCAATATGTGACTGGGTTTTTCAAAAATTTAGTGTATCCACAAAGAGATTACTATTCAGCTATAAAAGGGAAGGGTGATGTAACACAGGTAACTTTGGAAACATTATGTGGAGTGAAAGAAGCCAGACACCAAGCCCATATATTGTTTGATTCCACTTATACAAAATATTCAGAAAATGTGAACATAGAAACGAAAAGGGGACTAGTGGTTGCAAGATGCTCAGTGGAAGGACAGAAAATATGGTAGTCAAAAATGCCCCCTCTCAAAAGATGCTCTTTCATTGTGTTAACTTGCATGGGGAATGGAGACTATGAAGCCATCATTAATTTGAGATTTTTTAAATCTACTTCCCTTTACCTCTCCCTTAGCCTAACCTAGTCTCTCTGAAGAATCTTGAGATTATTCTGGAACATCTCCAATGTAATCACCATGGTCCTTATAGATGGGCATAAGAATGTCAGAGTTAGGGAGATCTGAACATGTTACCCTGCTGCCTTTGAGGATGGAGGAGGAAGTCAGGAGTGAGGGTGGGCCTTCAGCCTCTAGAAGAGGAGAAAGAAGGGATTATCTCTGCAAGAGCTCCCAGAAAGGAATTGTATTCTCTCCCTGAGCATCTAGAAAGGATGCAACCCTGGCAACACTTTGAATTTAGTCCTGTGAGACTAAGTTTTGGACATCTGACTTCCAGATCGATAAGAATCATCCTTTTGTGTGTGTGTGTGTGCTTTAAATCACTGGTTTTATATGATTCATTGCATTCAAAATAGAAAAGAAACACCAGGAGTGGCTGCAATGGCCAGGAAAGATCAGAGATGATGATGATGGTATTTCATCATGCATCTAAAATTAGTAAACATAATGAAATATAAATTATACCCCAATGTGTTAGTTTCCTGTTTAAAATGGGTCTCAATGAGCTAAAATGCAAAGTGGCAGCTGGGCTGCATTCCTTCTGCAGGGTAGAGGGAAAGCTCCATTTCCCGCTTTTTCCATCTTCTAGAGGTTTCCTGCCTTCTTTGGTTCATTGTCCCATAACATTCTGATGTCCGCTTCCAGAGTCTTAATCCCTTCTGTGAATTCTGCTTCTCTCCCTCATTTGTAATAACCTTTGCAATCATGTTGTGTATGTTCCTATAATGAGAGAGAATGTCTCTGGTTCAGAAAAATCACATCTGCAAAATCCTTTACCTCATAAGATACTATGTTAATGTTTCCACAGTATAAGGCAGAGAGGTCTTTGAGGGCCATTATTCTGCTTATCACACTCAATAAAGCTGTTTCAATTATATATTTGATACCTGGCTAAGCATTTCAACCTCTTGGCATGAGAAGTTCACAATTCCAATAAAAACTTCCTTAAAATAAAAAAACTCTTATAGGTTTAAGAAATAAGTTAAACTCAGAAATACATTCTATCAGGTTTTTATAAGCATTCCAATTCTACTTACAAGCTAAATCAAATTCTTTAAAGCTTTCAGTTTAAAATCTCTAATACAGTATTGATAAAATTCAAGTTACTCCCACATGTAAAATCTTCTTATCATGAGTTATATTAATTTCATCCTTCTTAGGTTTAATTGTAAATCCTCCTTGAGTTGAAAAGAGAGCCATGTGCAGCCAATCTTGATTGTCAGCTTGACTTGAGCTGTCTTGAGAGACACCTAGGTGATCAGTAAAGTACACTTTGCCTATGTGGGTGGGACGTGGGAGCATGACCCTGAGGGCTGTGTCTAGTTAGTGGCTCCTTCTGTTTTGATACTGTTTCTCTGCTCTCTGCTTCCCCATTGCCAGGAAGTGAGTAGCTGGGTTAGACTCTTGTGCTGTTTCTGCTTTGGTGTTAGTCAACCATGAACTAAATCCCTGAAACCATGAGCCTAAGCAAGCCTGTCCTCCTTCAAACTCTGGGTGTGCCAGACACATAAGTGCCTCAGCTCACAAACTCAACTCTCTCTGTGATTCTGTTCACAGAATTAAGTTCATGAACTGAGGCACCACTGTATTTTGTCCCAGCAATAGGAAAACTGACCAATATACCCACCCACTCCATTGAAAAACTTTTCAACTCAGGAAGACTGAAGTTATTGATGTAATTTCTTATCGGTCTACAGATTAAGACAATGATACGTAAATGCAGACTGCTTATGTACAAGATTCAGTGAGCCCTTCTTGGATACAACAGCCCATATCACAGATTGTAGATGTGACTGGTTTTACAGCATGCTCCCACCATCTTCAGGTGGCCACTTGCCTAATTCTTCCATATAGAAAAGCTTATTTCCACTTAATAGGATTCAATAAATCTATTAACTGGCTGATTGTCCTCATTTAGTTTATCATATATCAAAAGTCATTGTAATGTCATCTCTTAGATTCTGTTTTCCCTATTTGTTCTTGCTATTTTGGCAAATTTTGCATGCCAATGGAAAACTGGAGGGTCTGTTAATGTTTTCCAAATAACACTTCCTGACCAGGTGTGGTGTCCTATGCCTATAATCCCAGCACTCAAGAGGCTCAGGCAGGAGGATCATTGCAAGTTTGAGACCAGCCTAGGTTACAAAGTGAGCTCAAGGCCAGCCTTAACTGCATAGCAAGACCTGGTCTCAAAACCACAAAAAACAAAATTAAACAAAACAAATAACACTTCCTAACATGGTTTATATTTTTCTGAAATGAAGCTATCAAATAAATATAATCTTTCTTTATTAATAATATATTTAATATTATTCTGTGTTGTTGATACTAATGAGTTGCTTTGGCTTAAACTTGTTCCTAGAATATATTCCATAAGTGCTATATTTTCATTATCCTCTTTTTTATTCAGAGAAGTAGAAAAATCTGCATGAGAAGTATGACAAGCTATCTTTCAGGAAAATTAATTGTCAATGAAGCACTGAAGGTATCTTCTTGTTGATATATATAGATAAATGTATTGATATGTACTGATATATGGATATAGATATATCAAGGTCTCATTCCAATTTCTGTTTGCTTTAAACCATCTGCTCAGTTTGTAACTTACAAACACAATTTCTGCACCACTAGAGTACCAACCACTCTGTGAGCTTCAACAGCTTGTTTCTAATTTATGGGTAGATATCATGTACAGATGTTAATAACACCTAAGATTAATGTCATATTTTTCTCATGTAAATGTCAGTTTGCAAATCAGTAGACCACAGCTAGCACAACCGCTGAAGGCAGTCACCAGGGACACAGAGTCCTCCGGCTGCCCACTTTCTTGTCCTTATCCTGAGACCCTCATCCTCGGGGTCACGAGTACCCATATCACACCAAGGCATACATGGAGGCCCTTGACACCATCCTGTTCGGGTGCTGTGGTCTGGATCAGAGGGGTACAAGTACTTGTCAGTGGACTCGTACACGGTGAGTTCAGCAGCTGCCAGTACTGTTCAAAGCCATTTTTCTGACCAAATCCGAAATTTGCAGTTCTTCATAATTTGCAGGTGCTCTAGGAATCTAACCCCCATGAATTTCGGGGATCCGCTGTAGTTTGTATATAAAACAGATCAGAGAACAATATTACAGATTCAGCATTCTTGGATTCAGACCTGGATTCTAACCCTATCTTTATAATGCTTGTTTCCTATTCTGAAAAGTGGAAATAACACCTATTTGTATGATTTTTCGAAAGGATGATGCCTGTGAAGTTAAAACTACAGAAAGATAAATCAAGAGTTGGGTTTACCAATAAAGCCTTGTGGCCATTCCTACAGAGCTAATTCTAATCTCTTTTATAGTGTGTTAGCCTGTCTGCATTTCAGGGGCTCCAAAGCCCACGATTTCTAAGGCTATTCATTCTATTCTAGAAATATCTGACTACTGATAAGTTCTTTGTTTTTTGACTCAAATCTGTCTTCTATGTTATAGCTAAGGGCAGAACTTCCACAAACTAGGTAGTAGAACTTATTTTGGAATTTAAATGCCTTGTATGACACATAGGTATATTTTCCTGTTCATGGTGTTAGATGTGTGGGTTATTATTCTCAATATATGCATTTCATATTTCTTTCAAGAGGAAAATAGTCCTTAAAACATTTTCCATTGCAATAATGTTTCTCTCAAATGTTTGTTGTCAGTGTGACTCCAACAAATAGTTGCCTTTATAAATTAGTTTTGATGCTACCTAATTAACAAATATGAATGTGTCCAGTTTTTCTGTTTCCTTTCAGGGCAAGCACATCTGGTGCTCAGGAGCATTCTGCAGTCTCACACAAAGAGGGTTAGTTGGTGAAGCTTCTTGAATATTCCCAGTGCCAATGAAAGCAACTTGGCATCCTCTAAATGCTCCATTTCATGCCCTCAGTACTGTGCAAGTGTCTAAAACTACACGTCTTTATGACATTTTTTTGCTTCCCTGATACTGAGGCCAATATCAAAGGCGTTCCTCTATCTTTTTGGTACGTTAACTGGATCTCAGAGAATTATCCAAGCCTGATGTTTTCATGGGACTGAAAATCAATAGGCCCATCTGCCCCACCGGAAGTGGCTCTGCCATCTGGCTTTAGGAAATTGGGTCATGGCTTACTGGTTCAAAGTGAACTGGTAGTAAATCTTTCTTGTGTTGCAGCACAAAACACAATCATGAAAGGGCTGCCTTTAAAAGGTAGAAAGACACGTCTTTGCTGTGGGCCCCAGCTTGCTTTTACCCACATAAGCTGACCAGGAAATCTTCAATGTGACACAATGAATGAGACACCTATTACATGCTAGAAGTTTTATAACTGTTACATTTGAAACACACGTATGTTTTATTCCCTCACCTGTTGTGTTCCTAGGCTTGGAGAGATGAAGGGAGATGTCTAAAAGGATTTGCAGCTCAGCAAAAGTGCATGTTGGAGTCAAATCTGCCTGTACTCATGGCTTTCACAGATGTGCTTCGTAGGACCCGAACCAGGCCTCCTGTTTCCATGGCATTTGCTTATACTATGGAAAGTAGCAGGTCATTAAAAGTTTGTATTTACTACTTGTTGGATTTTCCCTTGAAATAATAAACTTTTAAGTTAAACAAAATAGTACCAGTGCTAACATCTTCCAGACCCACAGAAGGAGTGGCTGAAAGACTTCCATGAGTTTTCTTTTTGTAAATGTTTGTCCTTCTGATTTCCAGCTCTCTCTCCATTGTACAGATTTGTTTGGTTGCTTGAAAACCAAATGTTTTAAGCCAACTTTGCATCCTTTGAGTGGAGGGAAACAAGTAGCATGGAAGTATGATTCATAAAGAAAAATTATTTTTTAATTAAAAATCACTTAGTGATTTTACACCAGTTTCAGTCAGAAGAGGAGGAGGCTAGACCAAATGTGCCACTATCCCAGCTGAAGAACAAAAGGCTTCTGCAGGCAAGTCTCTTCTTGTCTCAGATTATGATCTATAAGGATTTTGTGCTGCTATCTTAATGTATATTTAAACTAAATCCTCTCATCTTTATTGCTGGTTGAAGCAAACTTTCTTAGAGTATCACGTTAGGACAATTTCTTACAATTCCCAGTTATCAATTTTCTAGTTGACAGTACCAACCATATTGTTATGGTTTGTGTCTGGATGTCTCCCCAAAGCCTCATGCAGTCATGAGGTGGGCTTCTAGAGTTTACAATTGATCCATGGTCCAGTTCTGGGATTATGGGTGTGAGTGCTACACTCACTCTGGGGTGGTTAGTTTGCATACAATGTAAGGGAGGGAAAGAGGCTGCTCTCTGCTGCTCCTCCCTTTTGCTCTTGTTGCTTTTACTGTGTTTGACTGCCATGACCCGTTTCCCTCTGCCATGTCCCCCTGCCTTGGAGCCAGCCGAGTACAGACTGAAACCTTAACAAACTGTGAGCTAAGTAAACCTTTTCTCCCTTTAATTCTGGGTGTCAGGTAAAGTAACCAAGACATACAAGTTTTAGAACTCTTACAAAACCAATTTGAGGAGTAATTTCTGTGGCAAACTGTATACAAGGAAAAAACCCACCATTCTTTCTATGTGGTCTCTAGAACGATAAGCTCTTTCTAAGCTTTTGCTTAAAACTATAATAGTTTTAAGATACATTGGTTTTTAAAGTAGCAGATATTAATTCTGAGAGAATATATATATATGTATATGTATATATATATGTATATATATATATACCAACATATATGTGTGTATGTATCTCAACATAGTAAAATGGCATGAATTAAAGCACTGCAAGTAAACAGAATTCACTAATTTCATCTGTTTTTACTTTTCACTAACAAATTCCCACTTGCTAAAATGAACAGAATTCAAGGAATGAACCTGAGAAATTTAATTTTTCATGAAGCTTTACCGTATCACCCTCTCTTCATGAAAGTCACTAAGAATTTTGATTTGCTGGGGTAGACTTCAGCTTTGCTAAGGTCAGGATGGACAGTTGCTCACTTTAGGATTCTGGCTACAAGAGTAGTTTGGAATCAGAATCCACAGATGGACTTGAATTCACTTGACTGGGCTAGTGATAGGTTCTTAGACAGATGCAGGCTGAAGGTCAAACTTGGAAGATGGAACAGGGATTGCAGTTTGGTAGAAGACAGAGTTTGAGGAGGGACATTGTTGGGTTGCTACATGGTTACTGCACATTGGGAGGAAGAAACCACAGGTGGAACACAGCTAATAGGATATAATACCTTGCTTTGTCTTGTCTTCTTTTGTCACATCTCCTCCCTAGGTATTTCAATTAGCATGGATCAAAATAACATCTTTATGCAGTCACTACTGAACTTACATTTCAAGTCCACATCCCCTTCCAAGCAGCAGTCTTGCAAACTTATGCCCTGCATGCCCTCTCTACTAGGATATCTCAAAGCTTTGTCTTCAAGACAGAAATCTTGCATTTTCCACCAATTCATCTTTCTCTCCCATTCTTCACCTGAGCACATGGGAAAGCTACTGTCCTACCAACTGCTCAGGTCAAAACGTCATCCCTTTTCTTCACTCCTGTAAGTCCTGACAACTTTATTTCTAAAAGATTTCTTGAATCCACTGGCTTCCTTGGGAGTTCACTGCCATCACCAAGGATAAGGCAACACCATTACACAGAGCACAGTGTTGACTTCCTCACCTAGCTTTCAGTTTTATTCCTGTCCCTCAATAAAACATTATTTTCCAGCTGTGAGTAAATTCTAAATGTTAATTGTGTCATCTTATTCTTTTGCTTGGCCTTCCCAGTGTTTATTCACTGAACTCAGATTAAAACCCAAAGTCCTTTCAGTGATTTAAATGTCTTTCAGTGGCCAATCCTGGTTCATCTTTCATTACCCAATCCTAGATCATCTTTCATTATTCTGCCCAGGCACACTCCCTGCCACAGCCCTGGCAGTCCTCTGTTTACGGAATGTTCCATACGCTGTCCTATCCCACTGCCTGCTAGACTGCTCCTGGTGTTTAGAACACACGTGCTCCACATTTCTGCATGACTAATGCAGTATCCTCATTTAGGGCTCAGTTTAACTACTGTGTCTTCACGAGCTCTTCCCCAACCACATCTCAAAGTTTACTGATATTACAACAGATTCTTGTTTCCTTCAAAACTATTATTACAATTCACAAATGCTGGTGTGTTTGTGTATTTATTTCTGCTACTGTTCCTACCATGTAAGCTCCATACCTCTTTATTTGGTACTTTCCTAACCATTTATTAAATAAGTGAATTGATTGATTGGTTAAGAGTCTAACTTATAGTTTGAAAAAACAGACCAAGAGAAACCTGGTCAGGAGAAGTCTCTTTGGTCAGGGGTAGTTTCCAAAAGGCTCAGGGTTAACATGGGGACTAGGAGTTCTTTCAGACCTCCTAGTCAGCTAAGAATCTGTCATATCCTCTAGCAATTTCAGTCTTTCCATCCTCTAGTTGTTAAAGAAATAATGGAGCCATGGAACACTCCAGAAACTGCAGCAGTCAGAGTAGCTTTGCCACAGATTAGAGAAGATTCTCTTAGGTTCTAAAGAGACTGCCGAGTCATTGGTTTTGTTGGCTTCTCATAGACAGAAGGGCTTGGAAAATGACGCAATGGTCTGTTTGCAAAACAAACTGCTCCAGCAGATGGCAGCAAAGAGTTACTTCGTGCATGGCTCCCTTTTAATTTTGTCCCCATTAATAATATTAAACTATGATTATTTTCTAGGTATACTTAAAACACCAATGCAGTTTTTTCTTTTGGTATTTATATCTTTTTATTTCAAACACTCTAGTTTATAAATTAAATAGATAATGGGATATCTTTAGAAAAAAACTTAAAATTGCAAATTTATTTAATTAAACAGATTTTTTTCTTAAAAAATTAGAATCTTACAAGCAACATGGAGCATATATGATAAATAAGATCTGAGAAATACATTTTATATTTGAAAATGAGTTATTTCACACTGGATGTGGTGGAGCATGTCTGTAATCCCAGTGTCTGGGAGACTGAGGCAGGAGGATCCCTACAAGTTTGAGGCCAATGTGGGTTACACAGAGAGTTCAAGGCCAGCCTGGACTATATATATATATATCATATATGATATATATCTTTATATATGTATATCAAGATATATATATCAAGATCAAGTCTCAAAGAAAAAACAAAAAATTAATTTAGCTGACACAATTTTACAAAAAAAGAAAAGATATGCTACTCTATCAGGTGCTCTCGGTTGTAATACCGGGCACCTAGGTATTTTCTTAATCATCATGATCATCTTGTTTCCCTGTTAGAGCTGAGCTGCCTAGGCTGCAGAAAAGCCTTTAGTATCATGAGCCTCAATAAGCTTTATTTCCAGCAAGCACAGTCACATCCCCATCCATCATGCACTCAGTCGTGATGAACTCCCCATTCCCCAAACACCTCAATCACTTCAACATTTCTGTTCACACTTGGCCAGGGCTGGAGATGGGTCCACCAGGTCTTTGTACCTGATGAACTCTTACTTAGTTTTCATGACTCATCTCAAATGTACTTCCCTCTGAAAACTCTTCTGCCTGTCCCTCTCCTTCAAGAAAAATGATCTTTTTTTTTTTTTTTTAGTGCCCGTAACACTAGTTTTTGCTTGGTCATTCACCCAATAAATAATTATTGCTTAAGCGGCCATGTGCTGTACCATATGCAGAGGAAATATAACAATCATGCTACTACCCTCATGTCAGAGGGGGAGACAGTAAATGAAGTGTTGTCGTGAAGTGGTCGCCTTAAACAACTGTAGCAAACATGGCTTTCATGTATAGTAGAAGTTTTCCTGGGTGTCCCAGTTGCTGTCCGATGGCTAGGACAGAATACTCAGCACCCACAGTTTAAAGGAGCAGAGTGTTATTCTGGCTCACAGTTTCAGTGCATAACCACCTGGCAAGGCAGGAACAGGGTAGCAGAGGGTTATAGCAGCAGGAAGCCAGAAGAGAGAGGAGCTGGGGAGCAAGATGTACCCTTCTGGGTCACAGCCCTAGTGACAGTCTGGCCCTGCCTCCTACAGCACAGGCAGCTGCTAAACTCCTCAAGGGATGAGTCCACTCATGCAACTAGGGCCCCATGGTCCAATCATGTTCCAAAAGCCCCACTTCTGAATGCATGAAGCTTTGAGGGACTTTCTAGATTTCAACTATCACTGGAGAATGAACTGAAGTCTGAAAAAATCAGCAGAAGAACTCAGCCAGGTAAACAGAGGGAAGACAAATGTCACAGTGTGTTGGTTTGGGGCTTATTTGTGCAAGGGGAGCAATATAATACAGGGCATATTCTATATGATTATTTATAATATTCACCCAAAGAACAATATAAAAAAGTGCAGGAAATCTGTCCACACACTAAGACCAAGGAATCCAGCTGAGGGCCTGGAACCCCCTGACAAAGTCCTACATGAGTCCAGCCGAAAAATCCAACTGGTGGTCCACAGCCCACGACAATGTCTCATGAAGGCCTGTTTCATGGATCTGTGCTGGGAAGGTCCAAAGGTTAGTGTAGAATCTAGAAAGTCTGTGCCAGTAGGATGAAGGGTCTATGCTAGCAGGCTGAGGGATCTGCACTGGAGCCAGGAAGTGATGCTCAGAAGAACCAGAGCTCCCCTGAAAGGTACCACAGCCATCCTCAGCAACAGTGAGGTCCCAAACTCCCCCGATGATCAAGATGACCAAGTTCCCATCAGGGAAACCAACGCAGCAAGCTTCCCCTAGAACCAGCAATGAACCATCTTCCCCTCTGGAGCCAGAAAGTGATACTCAAAGTGAAGACCAGAGCTCCCCCAAAGTGAACCAAAGCCATTCTCAGTGCCAATGAGGTCCCAAGTTTCTTGGAGGATGAAAACATCCAAATTCATCAGGAAAGCCCCATGATGAGCTCCTCCAGAAAAACCAACAGCTTCCACCAGCTCCAACAGCCTTTCTCCACTCCCAACAGCTATAACTTTTCCTTCTCCAGTTCTGCTTCTTATGCTGCTGTGAACAGCCCCCAGATGGTCCTTCCACACCCAGCACCATGCCTACTCAGTTCAGCTGGGGGTTATAAGTTGACCACCAGTTATAAATCCACTACATTCCAACCCTGGTCAACTTGATAACTATACACATTTCCTTAATCCATAGTCTCTAGTGGCAGATTTGTAAAAAATTAACATGTCTTAGACTATCCACATTTACATTAATATAACAGTTACATAAACACAGTTATATATATACAACTGCACTCATTCCTGCACCAAAAACACAATATTTAAAGGGTGACTAAAATTCAAGGTTAAAACACAATACCTTGATTAATTCACCTGATTACAAAGATATCTCTAAAAACAGCATAAAAACATATTAAAATAATGGTTACAATCACAGTCCTTACTTCCCATTAATTTTTATAATGCATGTCAAGACTAACAAATGGGGATCTCCTGCAATTCAAATATACTCTTATCTTCAGGTGAAAGATTTTAGTTCATTTTTTCATTGTCCTGTTCTTAGCAAACATGTTTTCCTCTGTTTCACCCTTGCAACCCAAAGCTCCATTAGTGCCACCCCTCTGGCCAAATATTTCATATCATTCTACTGGCTTTTTGCTCTTAATTTCAAACATAGATCTGACCAAAAGTTCTCAAAAGTAACCATGTTATAATTTCAACAATACACTACACTGCAACCTTGTTTCTCCAACCAGGCAATATCTCTAAACACAAGTAAAATGCAGACCAACTTCTGCCAAGGCACAATATATTACCTGGGATCCAGCAGCCAATGCAGTCCTTCTCAACTGAAGCCTCCTGAGCTTCATCTCAACCAGTAGCACCTCCATCAGTACTCTAATTTTCCAGGCTCCAGTCAGTTTCCAATACAGTCTGGAGCATACAAGGGCTGCCTCTTTGGCCAGTCTCTCAAACCTTTTCCAGATTAATTCCAAAGATTCTTAAGTCACATGGCCAGGTAACATCACAACAACCCCACTCTCCCAGTACCAATTTTATTTATAATAGTCCCCCAAAGAATGATATATACAAGACAGTGCAGGAAATCTGTCCACACACTAAGACCAAGAATCCAGCTGAGGGCCTGGATCCCATGGAAATGTCCTGCATGAGTCCAGCTTCAGACCTGGAGCTCATAACAATGCCTCCCATGAATCCAACTGGAGGTCCAGAGCCCATTAAACAATATCTCATCAGGCCTGTTGTACGGATCTGTGCTGGGAAGGCCCAAAGGTCTGCACTGGAGCCAGGAAGTGATGCTCAGAAGAACCAGAGCTCCCCTGAAAGGTACCACAGCCATCCTCAGCAACAGTGAGGTCTCAAACTCCTCTGATGCTTAAGAAGGCTGAGTTCCCATCAGGTAAGCCAATGCAGCAAGCTTCTCCTAGAGAACAGCAGTGCACCATCTTCCCCTCTGGAGCCAGAAAGTGATGCTCAAAGTGAGGACCAGAGCTCCCCCAAACTGAGCCAAAGCCATTCTCATTGACAACAAGGTCCTGAGTTCCTCAGATGATGAAAACACCCAAGTTCAGGAAAGTCAGCATGTTGAGCTCCCCCCAAACAACCAATGGCTTCCGCCAGCTCCAACAGCCTTTGTCCACTCCCAACAGCCATAACTTTTCCTTCTCTAGTTCTGCCTCTTATGCTGCTGGTAACAATCCCCAGGTAGGTCTCCGACACCCGACACCATACTTAATTCAACTGGGGGTTATAAATTGACCCACCAGTTATCAATTCACTACACACAGGGAGGGGAAAGAGTGCAGGATCAGTTATAAGATGGAGTCCATTGGTGCAAGGAAGCCCTTGGAGTCTAGTGTGTGGGAGCAGAGAGAGTTGAGGGAAAGAAGGCAAGCAGAGGAGACTGTGGAGTAAGGCAGCAGGAGGTTTGTGTAAGCTCCTTAAAACCGTATGGAGGATACTTTACCCAATAGTAGAGAGAAGTTTTAAGAAAAGTACTAAAATAATGAGCATTATACTGATGATAACATGGAAAACCAATCAGAGAAAAACGCAAGTAGGTTAGAAAAGTATAGAGGTTATTAAAGGAGTCGTGGCAAAAGATTTTGATTGTTTAGACCAGGGCTGTAACCGCAGAGATGGAGAAAGGTAGTGAGAGGAGTGTTATTTAAGAGGCAAAATCGACAGGATGTGATGATTTACTGTGAGGGAGGAGAAGGGTTCAAGAAAGACTCTCGGGTTTCTAGATTGAGCTGCTGGATTCCTATCCAGGTTGTGCTGCATTTCCAGAGATGATTTGATTTTGATATTACCAATTACTATTTAGGATTGCATTGACAATCTAATGGTTGAATGTGATCGAGCAGCATACAATGAGAACAGATGCCATGATATTGCAAGTCAAGGGTATGGATTTTTTAAAAATTCATGTTTCAAAGAATTTGTGAGAGTCCAAAGAAGTATGAGCTATGAAATTTTTTGCTTTGAGAACGAAGACAAATAGCGAACTCTGGCACTGCCTGTGTACTACATGCTGCTGCAATCAATCTCGGTTTACAGCTGCTTCGGAAAGCAAGCATCTGCATTTTCCCGTAGGTAGTAAGATTCACACCTCATCCTATTTAGCGTCTGTCATGCCTTAAAAAATTAAAAATAGAATCTCCAAGCCGCAGAGATGCTAATGGAACATTTTAATAACTTCTTTCCTTGGAGGTAATTAACATGGTGAAGTGTTGGCTATTTTTAGCACCAGTTACTCCTGCACCTTTGCGTCCCATTCTAATTCTCCGCACATTGCTGCGATCCCTCCGCAGTGCTCTTTGCAATCAATCAGCGCTTTGAGGAGAGGAAGCCACACAGAGGAGGATGAGAACTAGGTCGTGGCAAGCATTTCTCTTCCCATAAAGTTGAGCTCTTTTCTGTCCAGGTGCACAGACCGGGCAAGATAATTACCGCTCAAAGAGCACAAAGGCGACCATTAGAGTAGAAGCTGACCTTAGTGACGTTATTTCCGAATGGCTGCGTTATTGTTTTCAGAATTTCTAACTTCACCGAGAAACAAATTACGTGGAGGGAGTTTCGCTATGAAAAAATCCCTAAAAATGGCAAGCAAAACTTCTAGTGTTGAAAATGACAAGCAATTTCCAATGCAAACTCCTCTCACCCAACTTCCCACTTGGATCTCTGAAAAGGTCCGGATCAGACCAGCAGATAGGCCACTGACTGAGGGGCAATATATTTCCAGGAACATTTGACATTTGCATTAGGTTATATTTGACGAGATTAGAATGATGTAAAAGTAGTAATTCCCACACTGCTTCCCACCCCTTAAAGAAAGTGAGTAAATGTACTCACTTAGATGAAGGTTGCAAGATCTTTCACTCTCCTGTTAGCAGGTTTTGGGGTGCAAGAGACTCTTAGAGGTGGTTTCTAGGTTCTTTCCGTCATGACCAAAGCACTGGCCAAGACAAATGCAAATGGTAGCAAGGTTTTATACTTACTAAAGGTAGGAAAAGAAAGTCTCCACAGAGTGAGTTTGGGCCAAGTAAAAATAAGAAAAATGACTATACTCTATAGCATGAGGGTGGGCTGCGGTGAAGGAACACCGTAGCGGAGAGCTCAGGTTGACCATTTATTTGTATCTCAGCCTCCTCAGGCTGAGGCCAGGTCCAGACTGCCCTGCTCCAGTTCTTCTGAGAAGTACATACAAGGTGCAACTGTTTGGATGCACCTTGGCAGCTGTTCTGCGCATGTGTCCTGGGGTTTGGTGTTAACAGGTCACACCTACCTCCCCAGCTTGCTTTGCTATGCACTGGTCTCCTGTCTCCCTCCCGCCGCTCCTTGTTACAAGTTCAGGCTTCATATCTACCAGAATAAAAGAGCCACACTGATCTGGCAGTGCTCCCAGGCTACACTCTCAGCCTTTCTCCCTGTACCCACCATTCAAATGAAACGAGGCAGGTGAGGTTGAGGAGGTAAGAACCCTAAATAATCCAAACTGCCTGTACTTTTGCAACTCATAATGCTAGAAAACCAGGCAGGACATGAAAACAAATATTTCTAACTCTTTAAAAGAGCCAACTAAAGGAATATTTGGGGATTGGTTTAAAATTTAGGGCTGTTTTCCCTAAGTTTTTATGCAGATGTAATTCCTTATTCACCCATCTACCCATCTACACATTGAAGCAACTGGTTCTTGTTACCTTGAGAGACTTTCAGTTTTTGAAAAGACAGGTGACTATAATCTAAGGGGAAAATATTCCAAATAACTCTTTATGAAAATGCATACTGGGAAAAATGGTCTTAGAATATAAGAAAGGAAAAATTATTTTGAATTTTCAAAGTAAATTAATAAATACAAATACAGAGGTTTGATTATCCCCAGATAACTCTTGAAGGAAGACAGTGAATGTGTTGGACTAGAAAGTGGGTAGAAGATTAGATATATTTTTTTAATTTTATTTATTTATTTATTTTTATTTTTTTTTGCGGTACTGGGGATTGAACTCAGGACCCTGCGCTTGCTAGGCAGGCGCTTACTCCACTGAGCTATATCCCCAGCCCTATTTTTTTTAATTTTAAAAAGAAAAGAATGAAAACAAATTCACAAATACAGAGACATAAACAAAAGAGCACAAAAACAATAAAACCGATACAGAATTTCAAGGAAGGTGGTAGGAAATTAACAATGGTTGTTGTATTCTTCAGATTGGTTACTCAGATAATCATATATAGGCATGTAAGACTGATCAAACAATTAAACATTAACTGCTCCTTTCAATAAACCAATAGGAATTAGAAGTACAATTACCTTAGCTATTTTGTGTCCATTTATATATATATATACTTTTCCCCTTCTTTCTTTCTTGCTTTCTTTTCTCTTTCCCTCATCCCAGTTCTTTCTTTTTGAACAGTTTCTTTCCCTGTCACAATATCTATTGTACCTTTCAGATTTTATTTACTCTTTCAGGTTCTTACACTAAGGAGGCAATATGATGTTTACATATGTGAGTCTGATCTATTTCACTAGTGAGTATGGTCTCTAGTTGTATCCACTTACCTGTAAAATCCTTGAGTTTATCTTTATAGCTGAGTAATATTACATTATATAAAAATACCTCTTCTTTTTTATCAATACCTCAGTTGATGGACATTTTGGTTGTTTCCATGATTTAGCTATTCCCCACTGCACTGTTATAAATATGGGTGCACATATATCACTGTGGTATAATGTTTTCAATTCTTCTGGTAAAATACCCAGGAGGGGAATTGCTGGGTTGAATGCGATCTTTTTTCCTAATTTAATGAGGAAACTCCAGACTGATCTCCACAGAGTTTGCATCAGTCTAAACTCCCACCAAGAGTGAAGAAGAGTTCCTTTCTCCCTGAAGCCCTGCCAGCATTTGTTATGGGTTGATTTCTCGATGGTAGCCATTCTTTCTGGGGTGCGATGGAATCTCAGTGTTGTCTTAGTTTTGCATTTCATGAATGACTAATGATGTTGAATGTTTTTTCATGTATTTATTTGCCATTTATGTTTCTTTATCTGAAAAGTATGTATTTATCTCAGATGCCCATTTTCGGATTGGGCCTTTGAGTTTGGGAGGCCTGATTTTTTAAAATTCTTTTTATGTTCTTGATAGACGTCATTTGTCCAAGGGACAGTTGGCTAAAATGTTTTCCCAATTTGTGGGTTTTCTTTTCACTCTGTTGTTGATTTCTTTTGATGTGCAAAAACTTTTCAATAAGATGAGATCCCAAGGCTGGGCATGGTGGCGCATGCCTATAATCCCAGCACTTGGAAGGCTGAGGCAGGAGGATCATTGCAAGTTTGAGAGCAACCTGGGCTAGAGAGTGAGCTCAAGGTCAGCCTGAGCTGCATAGTGAGATCCTGTCTCAAAAAGACAAAGCAACAACCACAACCACAAATAGATAAGATTCCCAGTTGTTGATTCTTTGAAGTATTTCCCACGCAGTTTGGTTTTTGTTCATGAACTCTCTGCCTACCCCTACAGGATCAGATAATTTGATTCTTCCTACTATACAAACCTCCTGTGGTGACATAGAAGAAAGATAAGTAAAGTCCCTTATGGTCTATGGGGAAAATTTTGAAGACAGGGACAAGGGAGGGAACTGTTCCCTTGGGGGCGCCTACACAGTCTCCTGCTTTTGCCCCCTCTCAAGTTTTGGCTGATGTGTTCTTTGGGCGCAGCCCTCTCCTTGCCTTTGTGTATCTGGCCTGGTCATGAAAAAGCTCTTCAGCTTACCTTAATCCTTGATGAGTTGACTCTCATTCCAGAAGGGATCTTGCCCTAAACCCAGGAGAATGCAGTGCTGCACAGAGAGACCATGAAGAACTGACAGACCTCACTGAATTTTCCCACTCAGCCTGTTACCATTAGGTTATGTCTTTTCTGCCAAATCACATTTCTGCGTGGATGCCTAATCTTCAGTGAATCGAAGCATAAACTTAGACAAGTTTCCCCAGGTCGTTGGATCTTTATTTCTAAAGGCTTCTTTGTCACAAAAAATAAATTGATTAAATACATCGGTTATGCTTTTCCCTGGTTACTGTCTCTGGTGATGGAGCATTGGCCATGATCCATACTACAGAGGAGGAAAGGTTTTAGACCTGTCTGCCCCCACAGAAAGCAGGGCTGACCTGTCTGCTGCTTCTCATCTGGATTGCTGGATAGGGGAAATTTACAAATGGCATTGCCATAACAGTGGGGTAAAAATGGCTGTAAGGGCTGTTCCTGGTGCTGGTGGTGGGGAACTATTACTAGACCCTTTGGCTTCCCATGTGCCCCACAGTGTGCATAAGCATATCTGAGTGTGTTTCATGTTTTCTTGAAAATGATATATGTTACAGTTGATACATTGTGTCAACTTGGTGAGTCTAGAGGTTTGGCTAAGTGAGTCTGTAGGAAGCTAGGGTGTTACTTTGTGTACATCCTGAGCCTTTGGAAGAGGTCATGGAGATTATGTGAGTGCTCCACACCCCCTGGGTGGGGTTAAACTGTTTACAATGTAAGGGAAGGAAAGAAGATGCTTGTTGCAATTCCTCCCTTTTGCTCTTGTGGTTTTTGCTGTGCTCTGCTGCCCTAAACATTTTGCTCTCTGCCATATGCCACTCTGCCTCAGAACCAGCCAAGTATGGACTGAAACCTCCACAGACTGTAAGCTAAATAAATCTTTCCTTCCTTCATTTTGGGCATTGGGTATTTTGTCTCAGCAACAAGAGAAAAGTAACCAAGACAGAATTTGGTACCAGCAGAGTGGGGTTGTTGCTGTGACTATACCTGACCACGTGGTTCAGGAGCCTTTGGAAATTGCTTGTAGGACGAGTTTGGAAAGGTTTGGAGATGTCTGATCAGAGCTCAGAAGACCAGAAGGCTGATGGAAATCCTGCTGGTAAAGACCAAGTTCAGGAGGTTTCTGTTGGGAAGAAGGACTTCACTGGTTGTTGGACTGCAGATCATATATGTTGTGGCTTGGCAGAAAGTTTGTCTGCATTTTGCTCGTGTCCTGAGACTGACATTAAAGGCGGCAGTGAACTAATTAAATCTGGCAAAAGAAATTTCAAGGCAGTCAAATATTGGGGCACTGGCATGGCTTTTGTTGGGGGCTTTTAGCCAGATTTATATTGACAATCAAGAGCAAAGAGCCCAGCAGGATGATTTAAAACGTTGTGAGTCTGGCCAGAAGGAAATCTCAACTAAAGCTGTGGACTGCAAAGATAAGGCTGAGGGGATCTTTATTGCTGAGAAGGAAGCTAAAGAGTGCCATTTTCCAGAATGGCAGCAGCGGCCGCACCAGGTTCCAGAATGGAGGCGGCATGGAGAATTTGTTTCTCAGCAATAGATTTAGTGTGCCCAGTGATCCAGGCACTCAACCCCTATGGCCAAGAGAGAGGGAAGTTGGACTACTGCTCCAGGTGGCAGCAGACCTTGGCATCATCCATGTGGCCCTGGCTTTATGTGCAAGGAAAATACAAGAGTTCTGAGGTTAAAGAGGCTTCCACCCAAATTTCAGAAGGCCTGGGAGGCCAGGCAGTGTGCCCCTGAGCGGGCAGTGTGTGAAGCTGCGAGTGTGAAGCAAAAGGGAGGAATTACAGCAAGCAGCCTCTTTCCTTCCCTTACATTGTAAACAGCTTAACCCCACCCAGGGGGTGTGGAGCACTCACATAATCTCCATGACCTCTTCCACAGGCTCAGGATGTACACAAAGTAACACCCTAGCTTCCTACAGACTCACTTAGCCAAACCTCTAGACTCACCAAGTTGACACAATGTATCAACCATAACAATATACCAGAAGGTTGAGAAAATACAAGTAGCAGTGGTGTTGTAGCTGCCCTGATGTCCTGAATCAATTAAAAACATTTACCTTTTGTGTTCATTTTGACTTTGGAGAAGAACTAGAAGTTGCACAGGGCCAGATCAGCTGAACAAGGTGGGTAAGGACACATGTACTTGCTTTTACAAGCCTGCCTTTCTACTGGATGGCTTTCAGCAGCAGGCATTTGACATATTTATAATCATACTTTGTAAACACATTCATGAAAGAGGACTTCCAGAACTTTTTCCAAAGGTGGCATGAATGATGGGATAAGTGTATTCAAAATATTGAGGGGAGGGAGGTATTTTGAGGGAGAATTAATGGCAAGGTAGTGTTTATTGTAACATTTTTTTTTAAATTTAAACATATACTGTATAGTTCATCCCCTCTTGTACATATGCAATACCTAGGAAATAATTCTCAAAGTGATTTTGAATTCTAATTTACATACCATCTTCAACAGTGAGAAATAAACTCTTAGAGAAGTGATAAGACAAGGATTTTAAGTTTCTAATGATGGTAACTTACAGCAAAAGAAAACAATGGTAGAAAAGGGGTAGCTAGTAAATCTTGTTAACGGGGTTTCCTTTGGTCTGTCCATCTCCAGGCCAGTAAGACCTAAAGTCCTATTCAGTAGTCAACCTTTGTCTTCCTAGTAGATAAAGATCAGGATACTTTCTGTCTCTGTTAAGTTTCTGTCTTGCTTTTAGGCAAATATGTGCAAGAAAGACAGAGATTTCTTGCATCTTCTTCTTAATTGTCTTCACTTTAGTAATCCTTCTGTAAAAGTAGCATTATTTTAAGGATAGATTATTCTGCCTTGCCATACATTTTTTTCTTCTCTACAATACTCCTCTGCCATGCCACCCTATCTTGGAGACAGCCTGTTATGGACAAAATCCTCTACAAACACTACTAACTACTAAATAAACCTTTCCTCCTTTGACTTTGGGTGTTAGCTATTTTGTCTCTGCAGTGAGACAGGCCACACTGGATAGGCCTTGATGCTGGGCTGAGGAATATCTGAATTCTATTCTCCTATCAACAGGAGAGCAAAGCAATACCATGGGGTCCAGAAACAGGTGGCAGAAAGGATGGGTGTTGATAACTCAAGACCAATACGGTTTGCATATGGCTAAGGCCAACAGGGGCACAGAATGCCCAGAGAGAGACAGCAACCTTCTCTTTCAGCCTTCATAATATATAAGCATTTGCTCCCTTAAAGAAATGAAAGAGAAAAGAGGAGCAAACTTTCTTGAATTAACAGAAAATTGCATTTTGAATTCACTAAAGACTGCATTTAATGTGCACCAGCATGATTAAGATTTCTGCCTTCAGTAAAAGAAAATGGAAGTTTAAGAAACTTTCATTCAACTGATGAGAAATAAAAAGAAAGTTCAGTTATGCACAGCTAAGTACAATAACAACAAAAAAGAGACTAAATAACTTTCTAAACTGCCTTTAGACATTTAGTTTCTTCAAGCTTAAGCAGTGTCTTAGTTACTTTTCTTACTGATGAGACAAAATACTCAACACCCAAAGTTAAGAGGAAAGGTTTACTTTGTCTCACAGTTTGTGGAGGTTTCAGTCCGTACTGGGCTGTCCACAGGCAGGGTGACATGGCAGAGGTGCATCATAGAGGAGAAACAGTCCATGGTGTGGCAGGCATGGGGCAATAAAGTAGCAGAGCCTGCCTCCCTTTCTCCCTTTACATTCCATCCAGGCTGTAAGGCTATTGGCTGGTGCTACCCACCCCCAGGGTGGGGCTGCCATTATTCCCACCCCTAATCCCATCACGCACTTCATCCACACTCACACACCCGAATCCAACCTCCCTTGAAACTTCTCATGGATGGAAATTTGGGATTGGCTTACTGAGCAAGTCTGAGGCTGAAAGACGAGATTAACTGCCATTGAAAAAGTGACACTGTAACAAGACATGCAGTGGCAAAGTCACTCCTGAAATGATCACTTGTGGCCTGGAATGAACTGTCTGCTCAATACAGGGCATGGCAGACAAATAGCTACTTATATAGACCACACAGAGTTTCCTAAAAATCACAAACTGCATATTTTAAAACAGTGAATTTTCATAGTAAATATGTTAGATCTCAAGCTGCTGTTAAGAAAAAGAAATTTGAAATATAATTTTTCATTAACAACCTAAACCAAGGAATAGATATCAAAAGGCATTTTTATGAAGTGATTTCAGAATTTGCAAAGTTTCTAAATGGTAAAACTAAAGGATATAAAAATCATTTAGTTATGCTGTGTTTTGGAGACGTTATTTTTTCAAGATTGGACAGTAATGACCTGAATTTATTACTAATGATATGCAACAAAAAACCAGAAGGGAAGTAAGGTCAAAAAGAAGAACTAAATGGCTGTAAGTAAATTTCAGGGTATGAAGTCTTCATAAATGGCCATCCTAGGCCATTGTGACTAATACGGAGTATGGGTTAGTTTTTGTGTCTGTGGTGCTATAGAACCTAGGTATCACCACTCAAAGCCAGTATTTAGGAGCCAAGAGTTTGTGGGAAGGAAATTGGGTTTATCCAACAGCCACCATTGAAAGACTGGATGGGCTATCATCCAAAAGCTCCCTCTGGGGGCCTTAGGTTCACAAGGGTCTTTTATAGAGAAAGAAAAGAAGAACAGGGACGATGGGCAGGAAGGCTACATGCTGGGCAGGGCCTTGCTCATCCATGGTGTGTATTCCCTTCTTATTTTTCTTCTGGGCAAAAAAAAATTGACCTTAACCACCTGGGTCTAGTTACAAACATTTTTCTGCAAGTTAAATAGCACAGCAGTTTACATGTTCTGCAATAGCTGATGCACAGAATTAAAGAATAGAGACAGGCATTTCCTCTTCTGGTGTTATCTGGAGGTCATCAGATCTTCCAGGTTGTGTAAATGTAAAGAAAGATTACGTAGCACTTAACACATTGATCACTGAGGTATAGTTTCCCTTAGAATTCAGAATCTCTGGCAAAAGGGAAGTAAAAGTTACTCAGCCAAGGATAATTCCAAAGGAGTGACCTCTGTTACATTTCTTGTTGAAAGATAAGCTTCCGTTCATTCAAAACACTGCATGACTTCTTTTCCTCTCAGGTCCTCTAGATATTACCCCAAAAGTATTAATTTTGTAATCCCTTGAGAGTTAATTATTTGTATTGAATACTGCATGTACCAGGCCCTTGGTTCTACAAATGCCAAGGAATGAAGTTGTGAATCAAAGGAGGAGGTTAGGAGAACTTTTTTTGGAAATAGGAGAATAGCTCCAGAATTTCCAGGAAGGGCCCCACACTGGGTGAGCAGAGGGCCCGTGATGTAGAGCTAATTATATATAAACAGAATTGCCTGATTGTCTGGTGGTCACCTACACAAGTGGCTCTGCGGATTTAGAATGAACAACTGGGATGCGGTCTTTTAAACCCCTTTTTGGACCTGTAAGGTTTACAGGATACTGGGAGGTCAGAAGGCTTTGCTTTATTTGCATTATAATTTCCTTGAAATTCAGGAATTTAGTAGGGAGTGGCTGCACCTTCCTTTACTGGAGGGTAGGCTGCATTGAGTGCTGCTTGAGGAATTTCATTCATTGTCCAAAGCCCTAATTCACTGTCTATTCTAATTTTTATCAGTGTAGTTTATCACCCTCTCTTATCTCAGGCTGGTTCACTAGCTTCCTCTAGCCTTACTCCTAGCTAACTAAACAAACTGTTTTCTACAATACAATGAAGGAAACTTGGACATTACTAACACAGCATCAAAATCAGTAAATGAAGTTTTTTTATTAAATCATAAGATCTTTCTAATGATACTTTCATAATTGCTCTTATTCCACAATAAAGAGCCACTAACTTGGAAATAATTCCATGCACCAAAATATTGTGTCACATTTAGCAATCTCACTCTGAAATATTACTTTAACCATAGCTCCCTAAGTTATTTTGTAACTTGTTATGAAAAAAAAAATTAAACTTTGAAATTGCACGTATGGTGTGTGTTGGATATTGAATGTGTTTGGCTGAAAGTACTGTGCTAGTATTTTAAAAGGAAATTGTGAAGTAGACAGTTTATCTCAGAGTGAAGAAATCAAGGCAAAAAAGTCTACATATTTGATACTTAAAAATGAAAAGTCCAAAACTTTAATTTCGAAGCCCAAGAACAGTGTGTCACAACTTACAAAATCTCTTGAGCGAAACAGTGTGATCTGTATTTACTAGACTATTCCTTTTGAAGCAGCTCTTCAGATGTGGGAGAGAAATTCTTTTCCTATTTCAGCAGCCCAATTTAAGTATCTGAAAACAACACCTCCTTTGTCTCCAAAGCTGCAATGGAACCACTATCCTAGGGATTTGGCAATTTCCTTCCCATGCAAAACATGCTTGGCAAAAGGCACCAGTTAACTACGGGTTGGGTTGGTACACTGGTGCTACAATAATTGTAACATTTGTAATGTTTCAAAACACTACTTATTTAATAAAATCACAATATGGGGATCTAAATGAAATGACTACGACTCATGCATTTCAGCAGGCTCTGTCTCTAGAGAGCCCAGAGCTTGCTGAAGAGGCTTAGGGACAAAAGGATTGTGGAGCCTGGAGTGTGGGTTACATGCACGGTACCCTTCTGCAAGGGGAATATTGTTAAACATCCCATTTCAACATCCCATTTCCTATTTAATGATATCATTAAATAGTCCACTTCTTGAAAGAGTTATTAGTGCTACACATGGTGTGCCAGATAACCCAGAGGTATCAGAAAACATCTGGGTCAAGTGTGGTTACTTTGTGCTGTATCTGTTAGATTGATTTGTTCTTTCTGGGACAAACACTTATTCTGCGCCTGATTTGGCCTTGTCTGACTGTGTCCTGCTGGCACCTCAACCATGGGCTTGGCAAATGCCTCGTTCACATCAGGCTCACACGATATTGTTCTTAACCAAAGGACATATTTTCTAATGAAAAAATGCCAGTGATGTTCTGAACTTTAAGGAATTCTCCAATTGTATTGTTTCCTACTGCCCTCAAAAGCTGACCTTGAACAATGATGAAACAGCATACTGAGGACACATTAATCACACTTTCTGAAAGGTAGCTTGTTGGGGACCACTATGAAGTGGCTCTGAGCAGAATTTAATATTAACCAATTGGCTTTTCATATTTATTTGGGAGTTGTCCAAAGCTAGGCACCTTGTCTGCAGATGGGCTGCTGATTCATAGTAAAAGAACCTCTATGAGTCACTGGTCACTGCTGAGGCCTGTATTGTGACATTGCAGTCGAGGACACCTGGCTCCCATCCCTATTAACTTCTAGGAAACTATGGCTGCAGGAATCTCAGCCCTGCTGTGAAGGCCCTCTTGGAGATAACATAGCTCTCCTAAATTGACATAACAGTACTTGGAGGAGTCCTTGAAAGGATTCTCGAGTCCTGCCCAGAGTCCTGCCCAGGTCCCCCTCCCTTATTTGTAAACCTAATAAATACGGGTGATCCAGAAAAGTCTTTGGCTAATTCAGAGAATATAGAAGCTGGAAGAGAATTAGTCCCTCCTGGAAGCCCTGAAACCATATTCCATTGTCTCATTTTTAATTTACACCTTTGTCCGTCCACTCACTTGGGAGGTTGCGGGCCTGATCAGCCTGCACTAACTTAGGGTTATTTAACCCAGTTTTTGATGGTAGCTCATTCAGAGGTTAAAAGGCTGTTTGGAAGAACACCTTATATGATGATAAACAGAGTTCTTATGCTCAATCTTCAAATTTAAATTGGCTTTATTATAAGGAGTTCTGTTATTTTACATACAATAGGAAAAAAGTAAACAAAAAAAAAGCTACCAGATAAACTGTGACTTGTAGCCATTATAGAAAGCAGGCCAGTGATGCCGGAGAAACAGACATCTATAAAGAAAGAAAATAGAAGGGACTTACAGCAGAAGTATAGCCAGGATGGTGGTACTCTCTTGTTGCAAGTTCAAGATCAGTCTGGGCTACATAAGTGGGCTCAAGGCCAGCCTGAACTGCAGAGTGAGATCCTGTCTCCAAAAGACAAAAAAAAAAAAAAAATCCCAGAAGCATAATAAACGGTATTTTTTCCTAAAGTCATAACATAAAAGTTAAAAAATGAGTAGAAATGGAGGTGATGCTCCTACCTACTGTATCACAATATCTGTGCCTTTTGAACTCTTCTCTTATTATTAAAAAAAATTGTTTAAACTTGTTCTGACAAGTTAATTATGTGCACTTGTCAAATTTTATTTCAAGGTTGACTAAATAAAGAGACCTGAGCAAATTCATTCATCAAAGATACCTTTTGCTAGTGACATTTGTAGAAAAAAGTTGTTAAATGGTCATGGAAAACCTTTCTGGTTAGAGATCATTATATCTCTGCCTGCCCATTGACTGACAGCTAGATGGTGGGTGGGTGATTAGTGCTCCAGAACAGACCTTAGGCATGTTACAGTTCATCAGGCAATCATACAATGATGCCTAAGCAATTTCATGAGTAATGTCAACTTTTCCTCAGAAAGAAATTGCAACACACATAGCTGACAATATTTAGGGTAGTGCTCTTCTCAGGTTAGTTATGTGGGAAACACGGAAGGGATGGTAGCAATGATTACATTTTAAGCTGTTCTTGCAAAGCAAAAAATAAAACAGCAGTAAATAAGATGAATAGAATGTCTGATTAATTTAAATAGCAAAAAGAAGTAGGGCTAGAGTTTCCCAGCCAAGTGATCTTCTGAGTTGCCAATACTGTCCTACCTAGGAGTAAAAGTTAATGGGAGATTATATTGACCAAAAGGTCATTCAGGAGAGACCAAAAGCCTGACACCTCAGAATAATAATGATGACTTGGATTAACCTGCAGACCAACCAGAGAAACAAACCATTATGGCAATCAAACCAATTTAACCAGGTTCTATGACTACTCGCAAGAATTAAGAACAGAGTGATCCATCAGATTTTGAATTTCTCCTTTTCTCTCCAGTGCATTTGGATCTGTAGGGTAAAGGAAATTTTAAGTTGCCATTGCTACTGTCGAGAGTTTAAGTATAGAAAGAAATGTGTGAGTAAATGTTGCATACCAAAAAGACTGAAACGGTCCTCACATTCACTCAAACTTTCTCCTGATTATTATCTTTCTACTATTACTTTGGTTGGCTTCACATTACTATGTTGCTATAGGAAATGCCTGAGATAGTTCAATTTCTAAAGAAAAAAGCTTTGTTCTGGTTCACAGTTTTAGAGGTTTGGGTCTATGATCTGATGGTCAGTTTCTTTGCAGCCTCTGGAAAGGATTTCGCACATCATGAGAGGGACACAGACCAAAGCAAAATTGCTTCCCTCATGGACAGAAAGTAAAAGAGAGTGATCAAGAGGAAGAGCCATAAACCCCATAAGGGCGTGCTTTCAATTATCTTAAAGGCCTTCCACTAAGGGCCGTCTTCTGTTAAAGGCCTACCACCTTTCTGCAGCAGCATGGGCTGGGGACCAACCTGTAACATATAGGATTTTACGAGGCACTTGGCTGGAAAGTAACACTCCATGTTTTAGATTCCATTGGAGGTGAGGTTGACAGTGTGAATTAGGTTTTGAGTGTTCTACGAAACTGCCTGAGACAGAGAAGGCAGAAGTGTCCCTGTTGCTTTGGGTATTATTTCTGGCAGACAACACTGTATATTTTCAGGGTGTTTTCTTTCTAAAACAGCATTCTAACCACTGACTTCTAGACTAACAGTTAGTGTCAGTTTCTATAAAGTGTCAGAGAGTATATATTTTAGGTTTCTTGGAAAGAGAGGCCACAACTATTAAAACTGCTCAATTCTGCCATAGAGTGAAAGTAGCCATGGACAATATGTATGTGGAATGTGGCTGTGTACCGCCTGGATTTGGCCTGGGGAAAATAATTTGCCAGCATAGCTTTGGAGAGGAAGGTAGAAGCAGCTTTAGTGGCGCAACTTTGTACTTTATTCTGTTAACCAGCTTCATGAGGGCCAAGAGGTTGTTGTGGAAATGCTGGCTTTTCAGTCTCTGAATCTCAGGTTTTCTTTGGATCATAGTTTCAGAGGCAGCTTCTTTCTTTGCCCCTCTTCCTAACTGTGGTAAGGGCGGTGATTCCCTTGCAAGTCAGTGCATTGGACTCATTCCTAGAAGAGGTGTAGGCTCAGGCTTGTTTTTCCACTCGTTTGGCGATTTTTTTGTAAGCACCATCTTCCCTACATTAAACCAGTGTCTGCTTAAGACACATTTAGAGTGGTTTCTGCTTCCTGGAACTGAAAACTCTCTGATTCTAGCAAATGTCTGTACATCATTCAGGGAACATAACTTCAAACTGGAAACAAGGAAGGACAGAGAAGCAAAAGTCAAGTGTGCTCTAGGGTGTCTGGTTGTCTCAGGAAATGCTTTTCTCCTCAATAGAAAGCATAAATCATGTTGCAAAAAGGCATGCTGTTCAGAAATCTTGGCCTAAGAGGGCATAAAATCTAATTTTAATTTAATAAAATCACATAGGATTATGGTAAGTATCACAAATTGAGCACATTAGGTTTTCCTTTCAAGGTTAGGCACAAAAGCTTCAAGTACCCACTGGATAGGAAATGATCCAAGAGATATTTCACTTTGTCTTTCGGTAAAAGCTAGGCCTGGTTTGATGGCTCCATGTTCTAAATTAGACAAAATAAAACAGTTTACAGATATACTTAAGTGCTAATTACTGAGAGATAGGTATAGTTTGGAACACTCTTTTAGAAATAAATAACATTAGAAATTGTCGGAAGATATCTGATTGAAGAAAATATGAAATAATAGTAAAACAGGTAAGAAATGAAGACAAGTATGTAAAGCAGGGCAGAAGCAGTAAAAAAATATATAGAATATTAATAGTAATCACACAAAAGAATCAGTGTTGGAAGGGGCTGGGATATAGCTCAGTGGAATAAGCACCTGCCTGGCAAGCTGGCAAGTACAAGGTCCTCAGTTTGATATCCCGTACTGCAAAAAAAAAAAAAAAAAAAAAAAAAAGAATCAGTGTTGGAGATAAACATAGCAAGCTTGCAAAATATCAATCAAGTCAGTGCTTTGCTATGTGACTGTGGGGTCTCACTGTAGAATCACGAAGATTGCAGGCCAAGCTGTCAGACTGGACATCTGTCTTCCTCACTTTGTGTGTGTACTTGAGTGCCGTGGACTGAACCAAAAGCCTTGCTTACGGTCAGCAACTTCTTGGCCACTGACTACAACACCCAGTCTTGACTTCACATTTCATTCTCTTCATAGTGTCTTCAGGACAGACTTTCTTAATTTAACAAAATATAATTTATCAGTCTTTCTCTTTTTGTTGGATACTTTCTGTTCTGACAGGAAATCTTCAATACTTTGTCATGAAATGACATACTATGTTTCCTTCTAGACATTTATGCTTCAAAATTAGATCTATAAATTATATGTATAACATGGCATGGAAGTCAGGAATTTTTTTCATATGGATATGAGTTGATAGTACCATTTATTGAAAAAAACTATTGCTTTGCTTGCTGACAATCTGTGGTGCCTTTATTATAAATTTGATCGTATATGTCTCCTTTGGATTTTCCATTCCATTTCACTGATCTATTTACTATTCTTTATCACATTGACATAATTATTACAGCTGTATTATAAGCCAATATATTTGAAACTGTAAGACCTCTATCTATATTCTTTAAAAAGGTCTTGTTTTTCCTTTAGCTTCTTTTCCATTTCCATATACATTTCAGAATCAGCTTGTTAACTTATACATACACACCTGCATAATCCTACCTAGAACTTAAATGCAGTAGCCCTGAATGTATAAATCTATTTAGGGAGAATTAACATTATCTTTGCTATGAAGAGGTTCACAGCAGAGTTCCTTGTAGGCTTTCAATAGGAGGTAGCAGATAAGCAGAGCTTTCCAGAAATTTGGAAAACATCCCCAAAAACTCATCTTAAAGAGTAAAGTTAGCATGTCATATGACTCTTTTCCAAGTCTGTCTATTTCTGTATTCTGTAGTAGTACAAACACCTTTGCAGTTCTGCTTGCCAAGTTTGATGCCAGTGTGATGGGATGGGAAATAATTCTTCCACAGAGAGGGGCAGTGAATTCTTATGAGAACAACACAATCTAGGAGCAAAAAATATTAATCAAACTCTTTATCTCCACCATCATGAAGCATGTAATCATTTATGAAAGCAAAAGGCCAGAAAAGCTTTAGAAAGCAGAAATTAAGAAGGAATTTCATTTTAACAGCAGATTCTGGCCAAATTTGTAGAGGTTAAATTTGATTTATGTGACCTAGTCTCCCAAGAAGAAAAGCAAATTAAGAATGAAGAGACACAACATAAACCCACACATTAACAGTTTTAAATTTTTATTAGTATATGTTTGCGATACACAAGAAATATATTCACTGTGGGCAATTGGCATGTGTACATATCTTTTAAAAAATATAGTAAAAATATTAAAAGCAGTGATACCAACCATGAGATGAGGTGTGTGTTTTTATTTTATCTTTATTCTTCTGTAAGATTTAGTTGTCAGCTGTAGCTCATGGATACCAGCCAGATATCGTAAACATTATCTATTTGTAATGACTTTATAGGGCCCTGTAGAGCTGCCTTCCAGTGTGTTTTACATGACCATTGGGCCCTAGAGCCAAGAGAAGCTTGGACTACAGGGATGTCTACGGTCCATACGTTAATGAAAAGCTGTGAGCTGCAGATGTTGAGCTTGATCATTCTTCATGTGAAAACTACTTTTTTTGAAGTCCTGGGTAGTGAACATGAGGGGACTCTACTGCAGGGCTATATCCACAGCCCTTTTTATTTTTTATTTTGCGACAGACTGGCCTTGAGCTTGCAACCTTCCTGCTTCTGCCTCCTGAGTAGCTAGAAATACAGATAGGTGCCACTATGCCCAGAGAAAACAATGCTTTGTAGATTTGTAATTTACTTGGTTAGAGTGGCTCACAGAAAATGTCCATTAATGCAAGATATCTTTTAAAGTTATTGAGCTTCACTAGTTGGAAATATATCCTGGGCTCTTAAAAATCAAAGGCAGTGATTAATATACATTTATAATATAACACTGCAAAAATGTTGACTTACGTACCATTTTCCCCTCAAAAGAATCTGAACACTGGATAATTGTACTGATTTATGGGCTGCTACTACTAGCAAATGCTTACACAGAGCATTCTGCTTTAACTATAGTGTTATAAGTATAAATTTCTGCTATAGTTGCTGAAATCCCTAAGTAGGATTAATGAAAGTTACTCCAAGTCAATTTACAGGCAAATAAACAAGGTCAAACAAAGGTCATTGCATTTTACCAAGAAGAGGTAAAATTAAAATATCCATGTGCAATGACACAGTTTGTCAACAAAATATCTTAACCATTGAAAGAATGATTAGTAGATGAATGATTAGTAGTTCTGCTTTAATATAGAACTAGAAAAACAAACTTTCATTAATACTTTTATCAAAATAAAATAATATTGGGGATTTTTTAAATTGTAGACACCACTGCCATTCTGGATTGGAAAAGTTACTCTTGGGAACTATCAAGTTGGAGACTATTATTTTCAAACATTTTTGGTTTCAATGCACATATAATTTATTCTATGCGTGTATCTAGCTAGGTAGCCAGCTAGCTAGCTATCAGGACCTCCAAATTCCACAAGGGATATTTGCATCCCTGAAAATGATGTATCAACCAAGGCAGCTCCTAGATTGCTGTGCCCTCCCTGCCTTCCACAAACTTCTCTCCCATCCTCCTTCCTCCCCCCTCACACACCAGTGAAACCCTCTATGCTGCCAGTCACCAGACACTGCTTTCTGGAGAATGCTTTAATCACTAGTATCCATGGTCACCTCTGCTTCCCAAGGACACCACTAATATTACATTTTCCTGCCCTTTCTAGGAGGTCCAGAGACTGAGTTGTGATATTTTAATATCCCCTTATTTTATTATTTATTATTATCTTTATTATTATGTGTGGTACTGAGGATTGAACCCAGAACCTTTACACTGATTGACACCTCTGGCTTTTTAAAAAAAAAAATTTGTATTTTAAATTTGTGACAGGGTCTTGCTAGGTTGCCCAGGCTGGGCTTAAACTCTCAATTTTCCTGCTTCGGCCTCTGAGAGTGCTGGAATTACAGGTGTGGGTCACCACACCTGACCTCTTCTTTAATTTTCCATTTCCTGTTAGCTCAGTAGCAAGCATCCGATGGACCACTTGGAGATTTTGTAATAGCCAGTGTGTGATGGAGACCACTGTGAAGCAGACTTGAGCAGGACTTAATCAGTTGGCTTTTCATGGGCACTTGAGAATCTGTCCAAGGCCTGGGCTCCTTGTCTGGAAATGGTGGACTCATAGTAAGTGAACTTCTGTGAGTCACTAATCCATACTAGAACCTGTAGTGGTTGGTAATGAAGCTGGAAGTCCTCAAAGGATAAAACAAGATCACATTCAAGGACACCTGGATTGGATACAAAGTAGATAAAGACCTTAGCCTCGGGCATCTCCCTCCTGGGTAGATTAACTTAATATCTTACTGGAGAAGTCCTTGAGTGATTCCACACTTCTTGAGTACTCCCTTCCCTTTTTTTGATAACCAAGGTCTTGGTCTCAGCCCTAAGAGAATCTTGAATTCTGTGAGACAGCTTTCATTCTGCTGGAGCCCTGAAATCATTCCATTTGCCTCTTTCTATTTAGCCTTCACTGCACACTCATTTGGGAGATTGCAGACCTGCTTAGCCCGCAACCACTAAGGGATGTTATTAACCTGATAAATGTGGTGACCAGAATGGCTATGGAGGTGTGCAACCCCATCCCACTATCTCAACTCCATCCACCTCAGTGTCGAATTAGGATGGGAGCAGACAGTAGTTCTTACTTTTGTGAAGTCATGGGAACTGAGTGCAGTTTTTAGCAACAGTTAGCACATCCTGACAAGTGCAGTGTCCCTTTTTCCCAGATCATCTCTCACTCCCTGCTAACCTTTTGGAACAGCGGTTGGGAAACCAGGGATTGTTGTCCAAATCTAGCCAGTCTGTTTTTGCATAACTTTCTACCTAAAGTTGTTTGTGATGGGTTTCTCGCCTCACTATAATTCCTGCCAAGTGCCTATTGCGCCACCCCCTGGAAGCCACATGCTATGGTGCTGAGCCAATATGGTGCTGGCGACTAGAGGCCATGTGCTAAGCCCCACCCTTCTTTCTCTGAGTCAAATTATGACTTCCTACTCCCTTTTTGTAATAACTTGTTTTGTTTTCCCATGCTCCCACCCAGTTTGCCACGTCAGGCAGTCCACCCCCTAAACGCCGCCTCCAGCTTGCCCCTATTTATCCTTTGTCCCCAGGCCAGGGCCTCAGAAGCCCCACATCCCTCCTTTCTGCTGTGGTCTTCTCTGAGACTGCAATAAAGGCATCTTAAAATTTTTGTGCTAGTCTTATCTGTACCAAAAAAAAAACCTATCAGTTTGCTTTTTAAAAGCTTATTTAAAGAGCAAGAAGAAGAGGAGAAGGAAAAAGAGGGAGGAGAGGCAATAATGTGACCAAGATAAACATGTGGCATGAAAACTGAAAACTGTTACTGCTTGGGATCTTCCAGGCAAAGGTTTCCAACCTCATCTTGAGAATGTTCACAGAATCCCTAACCCTTGGCAAAAGGCTCAGTGTGCCAGGACAGCCCACCATGAGATCACCAGTGCCTACTTGTGCCGAAGAGTGGGAATCTGTACCTTCCTAGGGCTTTCAGCATCCAGGCTATAGAACAGGGTGGCGCTCTCTGAGACACAGGTTTGGGATGGACTGGGAGTCCCAGCTCAGCCCAAGCCTCACTCTTCCTGGGAGTCCTGAGGCAGCTTTCTGTGCACCCTCACACAGCTTCCCTTTCTGTAGCTCCTCTCCTTGGCTGAAAAGCCAGCAACAAATTCTTGGGACGGAAACAGTTCTCACTGTCCTTCTCCTTGTTTCTATGTTCTAGTATATGCCCATGGAGTCCCCTAATCTTCTCTATCAGAGTAAAGATCACCTCCACACAATTTTCATGGACATACATGTGTGGATGGACCCAGATATCTGCTGTGCAACCTGGGAGGTATTACCTAAATCTGGGTGTGTACAGCATTGAGAATGTTGTCTACACTAGCCAGCAGTTGGATAAAAAATGTCACACCTGCATTTAACCATCTAATACAATTATTCCAAGTGTGAAGTGGTCAGCGAGGAAGATGTCTATGCCAGATGTTGCATTTTAGAAGTTGGAATTTCTTCTGAAGTTACAACTTAATTGTTAGTAAGAACATTCTGGAAAGGAAGAATAGAACCAGCAACACAGATCCTGGGTTCCCTAGCTGTCTTGGTTTCTTTTCTCTCATTGCTGAGACAAAATACTTGACACCCAGAATTAAGGAAGGAAAGGTTTATTTAGCTCACAACTTGTGGAGGTTTCAGTCCATGCTCAGCTGGCTCCAAGGCAGGGTGGCACATGGCAGAGGGCAACAGTTCATGGCAGAGGAAGACAGCAAAAACAACAAGAGCAAAAGAGAGGAGGGGCAGAGAGCAAGGCTTATATTGTATGCACACTACTCACCTCAGGGCAGATGTAGCACTCACATCCATAATCCCAGCATTAGACCATGGATCAGTCGTAAACTCTAGAAATGCACCAATGACTGTACAAGGCTTTGAGGGGGCATTCTGACCCAAATCATAACACTAGATTCAATAAAGGCTGAAAGTCATAGTCTTAAGTACTTTTAAGTATAGCCCTGGATTTTTAATGGTAGTATCTAAACCGAACTATCCTACTAAACATTACTAATCCTGGGATCTGAGATATGAAAGCATGAAAAACAATTTACAATCAGCAAAGAGCCTTAAAATCCCTTGGAATTCAAGCTAATGTTTGAATTCAAACTAAATTATGGTTTCATTAGAATAAATTTAAAGGCAATTTAAAAAGAAAACAGAGAAGTAACTCATTGCCCAAGTATAATTCCAGACTCCCTAACACCTGCTGACCATGTATTTATATGGTCTTATGAATTTTTTGGAGAAATAAAGCGTATCCCAGATGTGCAGTCATATCTAAGGAGCTGCACAACTTTTAATGAGGTTATGTTGGGAAAGTTTCCAGGTGAAATGAAATTCTAAATGCTGAGTTTCAGAGAACAAGTAAAACAGGCCAAATATTATTATGCTCTATCAACATACTGGGGTTATGTACTGGACCAGAATAAGTCACTTACTTCCTTCTTTAAAATAAAAGGGCCACCAACTATGAAGGTCAGCCTGTCCTCCAAGTCCCAGAGAACTGCTCCCAAACTGGAGACTGCGCACAAGAATGAGATAAACGCCATCGCCAGGCTCCCTCCTCCGACTTCCAGGGAATTAACACTGACAGGCTCCCTGAAGTCAGTCCCTCCCTGCCAGCAGGCTTCTTATCCATTTTAATTCCTGGATGGGTTGACTAGATAAACAACTCTACACTATGTTGGTGTCAAAAGCTAATATTTTTATATGCCTCCACAAATTTAATACTTTTGGCTTTGAGGTAAGATCTGCCCTCTCCAAGAAAAGAATGTCAAGCCTTTTGTAAAACTCTGCAGTCATTCTTACTGCTTCAAGGTAATTAAACAGAATGCATGAGGATAAAAAATTTGGCATGAATTTCAGTATTTCAGTCATTGATTTAAACTGGAAGCAACATGGCATACAATCTCTTTCTGTGTTTGGGGGGACTAATGGTAACGTCTCCTAGCAGGTTTACACCCCGATCTGGTTATTCGACATTATTTGCATGTACTTAAATATCACGCATCACTCCCACAAACATGTGCATTTATTATGCATTACTTAAAAGTATAAATTAAAAGAAAAAGAGGATGTACAGGATGGATTTTTTTAAAAAAATTATTCTTTTCTCAAAGGAAAAAAAATTTTGGCTGAAGATATATTTAAACACAGTTTCATTGTTCCAAGAGTGAATGGTTAATTTAAATTTCAGTTCAGGAAAGAACTAAGGATGAAATCGATATCAAAAACTACACCCTGAACAAGGCTAATATTTCTTACACATGATCAAAACCAACAGCCAGCCATATGGCTGCCATCGAGCAGTTTGCTGAAATGAACAGCTGTGTACTCTTGGAAGGACCTGTGCTGCTAGTTTACAGAAAATTCCATTCTTTGTACTACGAAAGAAAGCAGAAGAAAATGTCTTTTGGCATTTTATTACCTTTTTTTCAGTCTTTTTTTTTTTTTTTCTCTAGACTTAAACATCAGAGCCCCTTGAATGGAGACTTCTAAGGAGATTCCAGGGGTCACACCCATTCAAAAATTTATTTTGAAATTCTGCAGAGATGGATCTTATATTTTTGGATGGTGATTCTGATTTGCTCTTGAAGCAAAATTTCCTAAAACAGGTTAATTTCTTCCCCTCCATAATGGTTGGCTGTATATTTAAAAAGTGATAGTATTTTTTTCTTTAAAAATTTTTATTAGTATATGTTTGCAGCAAAATGATATTATAAAAATTCATTTACAGTGTTTGATACTACACTTTATTTTCCTTTATATTACTTTATAAATTATTTGTATGATTAACGGTTTCTCCTAAAACAAATGCAGATCTTTTCTTGTATCTCAATATTATTAGTGTGGCTTGATACTATTTCTATAAAATGACTCATAGAAAAATCATTAAAAACATTAATCTTGATAAATGTTAATTTAAGCATTTTTTTACACTGTCATATTTACTTCTTGATTTTTTCTGTAAAAGAGCAGTATATCTGTTTTGGGGAACTGCTGTCAAACTACAATGTTGTATTTTACTCATGTCCAGAAGCAGACAAAGAAAAAATAGGATTTTTTCCCTACATCTTTGCAGTGAAACAAATTGCCTAACTAAGAGGTAAGAATATTATAAGATATTTGGTTAACTCTGACATATTCCAGAATCTTAAAAAAAATTATTTGAATCAAGCTAAGTACAGACTTTTGGAAGATTTTCAATGAAGAGAATTTGACAATTTAGACAGGAATCAGTGGCAAAGACCATTAGTCTTCCTGCTGTGAGGTAATAGCAGAGCCTTGTGATATTTCTGGATGATAGAAGGCCAGGCTGATAAGAATGCTGGTCTGGCTATTATGAATTCAAGAATTTTTGTCTAAGCAAAAGCAGCGTGGATATCTACAGGAAGGTGAAACTGAATTTACTTTCTCTGTGGCTACTAAAGGTAGATGTTTTGTTCCAGATGTGAGATATTTTGAGATAACCAAGATCTTACATTTATAAAGCAATATGCAAAGATATAATAATAATCAGATCTATAAACCTGCGTTACCTTAAGAGTAAGCGTCTGATATGTTATAGGAAATAATTTTCTCTTAACTCTTTCACTCCAAAATGACATTTAGGGGGCCGCGGATTTGGCTCAGAGGCACAGCACCTGCCTGGCAAGCACAAGGTCATAAACTCAATGCCTGGTACCAAAAAAAGCCAAAACCCAAATAATAGCCAGGCGTGATGGTGCACACCTATAATCCCAGAACTTGAGAGGCTGAGGCAAGAGGATTGTCGTGAGTTCAAGGCCAGCCTGGGCTACAAAGTGAGCTCAAAGCCAGCCTTAACTACATAGGGAAACCCTGTCTCAAAGTATGAGAAAAAAAAGTAAAAAGAGAAGAGAAAACCCAAATAATAAAAAACAAAATGACATTCATAAAAACTATACCACATGCCTCAAGGGCAAAGATAAAACAAAATAAAGGTGATAAGAAAGTAAAATATTAGTTAGAATTAAAATAATGGGGTTTTTTGAAAAATAGCAGTGTTATGTTGCTCATCAGTACATGAATTTAGATCATTTTCACGCTTCCTACCAATAGGTGGGGGTCAAGGGGAAAAATAATAAACTTAAATGAAATGTTCCTCTTGGTTCTAAGACTTAGTGCCTAGCAAATACTAGAAAGAAGTAAGAGGAAGGGGATGGTGTGACCTCAGGGAAGGAGGGAAGACATAAAGAAAAGGCATTTCCTGAGCACTTCCCGAGCTTTAGGTTCTGTGACATGCGCTTGCATATACCTCCCATGATCTAAACTTTAACTTAATCTTCCAGGTGAATATTATCACGCCTTTTATATGAAAGAGGAAATTGAGACCCAGGAATTAATTAAAGCCAAGATTCAAATTCATCTTGACTGCTAAGCTCATTCATTTTCTCATTTCATTTTTTGAAATTATAAAGAATAAAGTCACACTTACATGACTAATCATTGCCCAGTGAAGTGGACTTCATTCCTGGAATCTTATCTTTCTATTCAAAACTTGAATCTCTGAAGAGAACTCACTCAGTGTTTATAGCAATGTCAAAGATGATTGGCCTTCGAGAACAGTAAAACTCTGCCACAGGAGGTAAAGGAAATGCTAAAATTTAGTAATCAATATTATGAATACTATTTTTAAAGAATGTGTGAAATAAACCAAAAGCAGTGCCCTAGAGGAAAAAAAACAACGTCATCTGGAGTCTTTGTTGTTGAACGTTAAGAGCATCAGCTAAAAGAAAACATAAGACAATGTAAATTGCTGCTGAGAGAATCTCCTCGCCAGGCATGGCAGGACATGCCTGTAGTCAGAACACTCTGGAGGCTGAGGCAAAAGGATCAGAATCACAACAATGAACATTTAAAAACAAGTAACTATGAATTCTAGCATGCGCTTAGGACAAATCAGAAATTGATTTGTTAGTGAACAGTCCTTCCACTATAAATGACAGAAATTCACCTCAAAGAGAACATATTATTTCTTGTGCCCTAAATTCTGAAAATGCCAACTTTTCAGTCACAGCCAGACCTAGGGGTTCATGGGAGAACATCAGTACTCTGTTTCACATTTTGTTTCTTGCTCTAGGTCTTGCTACATGGGAGGCTCTGGAAAAAATGTTCTAGGAAAAGCTTCTTGGCTATCTTGAGCCAGGTGCATATTGCTGTACCACTCTCAGTGCCCAAGAAGTCAAGAAAACTTTGGCTCGGTCTGACCATAATACTTCCCTTGTGCTTCATGGTGTATGACCAGACTTACATGAGCCATGTGAAGTGAGCTCTGAAGGGAAGAGGAATTCTATCACGGACTAAGAAATGAAAGCTGAAGAAAACCTTTCAGGTCCTGGTCATGGGAGGTGATTTAAATGCATAAAAACAAGTGAATTTTCCATATGTTTGTCATTATAGAGCCTCAGAAAAGTTATTGAAAATAAAAGTATTTAATTAATTTTAATTTAAAATAAAACATGAAGTCTATTATTCCACTTGCCTGTAGCCCAACATTTAAGTTATAATTATGGAATTATCTATATATATTTTCTGTAGAATTCATGATAGTTTACACTGTCTTTGACCTTTGTTTGACTATTTCTACTTTAAAAACTGTCTTTTACCATTAATTAAAAGATGTTTTTCTCTTCTAGTGTAGGAGGCAAAGTCATCTTCAGCAGACAAAAAAAGAGATAACATTTTCAGTGCTGACAGATCATATTTATTTTCTTTTGACCTACAGTTTCTATCTAATAAGAAAAAATATACTAGATACAGCATTAATTGTCCACAAGTGGATCATGGAGGTCATACCAAATTTTTCTGAATAATAAGAAACTACTGAAAACAAACATTTCTGACAAAGAATTATTGGCCATAAATTCTCACACTTTGTGAAACAGGAAGACCTGAACATCCTCAAATTCTGCAGCCTCCGAGTTTCTCCTCTCTTTAAAATTAAAAAAAAAAAAAAAGAAAATTCAAACAACAATATTTTCATTTTCCTGTTCTGCCTGATTTACAAGAAACACTTTTTATATCCAAATGTTTCTTGGTTAACACTGGGAATGTTTTCTTTTTCTACAGATGCTTCCTGTGTATCATTTGGCATTTTCAATTCAAACTGTTTCTCTGAACTTGTAAGCAGGTCACTACATGCTGGTCAGGCTCACACCCCGAGGATTTTGGAGTCCTCTGAAATGTGGGACATGTTCATCCAATAATTCCTTAAAGTGTGTTAGTAAAAAACAAAGACAAAAACTTTCCTCAAAGGCCTGAGAAAACAAAAAGTTACAACAGACTGGAGTAGAGATAAATGGAAATCTCACAGCTTCCCCCCTTTACCGGAAGTGACATAATGGTTTCTAGAGTCCACATGTCATTGCCCTCCTCCAGAGCGGGCCTCATACTCCTAAGCCCAGGGACAAACATCTATTTCCCTGTCATGGTCACATTAGCCTCCACTTGTAGGGTGTTATGCAGTGCATTCACTGTCACAATCTATAGGGAGAATCATTTCTAGAATAGGGCTGGCTTTACACTGCATATCTAAAAGGCCCCTCAAAGAGTTTTCCCCTTGTAGATTCAAGCACCCATACAGATATAACACACATTCGGCCTTCATGAAAAGATAAAGTTCTTCCTCCACCTCCAAAGCAACAGGAAAGCTATTTGTCTTGAGACACTGTGGAAGAGTAGAAGGCAGGGCCAGGCATAATGATACATACCTGTAATTCCAGAGCTCTGGTAGGCTGAGGCAGAAGAATCGAAAGTTACAGCTCAGCCTGGGCAACAGAGTGAGTTAGTGAGATTCTGTTTTAAAATTTTAAAATATATCAAAAAGATGGTGATGTAGCTCAGTGTGAAGGTCCTGGGTTCAATCCCCAGTATTGCAGTCAGTCAGTCAGGGAGTCACTTAGTCAGTCAATCAGAGAAGTCAATAAATATATTTTAAGGCCATGATTATGACTTAGAAATGAAAGTACAGAATTTAAGGTTCTCTGGATACAAGATGGTGGAATATAATCTCTCATTTTACCTCTGATAATTTCTAAGAATGATCTTTCAAATATGTATATTTATTACTGAATTTAGGGGAGAAAATGACTGGTACAATGTAACTTGCAATGTATTCTTTTTTTTTTTTTAATTTTATTTTAAAGACAAAAGAATGGAGACATATGAACCAGAAAAGCCATAAACAATACAGAAAATACAAAGTTATACAGAATATAGTAGGGAATTAGAATTGGATGTTGTATTACATAGTTATCTTCACATTAGTTAACACAAAAACATTAAAGGAAATACCAAATTATAGAGAAGATAGTACGGAATTTGCACTGGATGCTGTATAATATAAGGTTATCTTCACTTCTGTTAATACAAAAACGACTGAGGAAATACAGAATTATAGAGAACATAGAAGGGAATTAGCTCTGGATGCTGTCCTACATAATGTTACCTTCACTTTTGTTACTCAGTTACACAGATGATGGCCCATTTGATCATTTAATTTTTCTCCTCCCTCATCTCTGTTGCCCTACCACTCAATCAGTCATCTTCCCTGTGATAATAACTGTACTCCTGGGTTTATCTATATTCTTGGAGTCTCGCCTTGGGAAGAGATATAGCTGCCTCAGACTATACTATAACATACATGGGTGTATACAAACTGCCATGGTCAGAGGTGGGAAAGCACATATGCCCACAGCGGACCGCCTGGCTCCACCCTGTCATCGTGCTATGGGTGGGGGTAGGTCCAGACCATGAGGTGCCCTCAGCGGGGCCCTCAGCGGAGCAGCCACTGGGCCCACTGCGGAGCAGCCGTGGGGCCCACAGCGGAGCAGCCACGGGGCCCACTGTGGAGCAGCCGCGGGGCCCACTTGCAATGTATTCTACACTTTCTAAAATTATCATGAAAATAAAATAAAATAAAATAAAATAAAATAAAATAGTCATGACCTGGAAGTTTCTGGTGGAGAACATGAATTTCCGGAGTCTTTGTTTGCAAAGTATCAACACTGATTGTAGTAGTTGCATATTGACTGGCATAATTCTCACCTCTAAGAATTTGAACTATCCACATGGTGTTGAAAAACTCAAGCAAGTGGCGTTGGCAGAAGGTGACGCTATGTTCCAAGCCAGAGGGGTTCTTTAAATCAGGCTTTCTGGAATTTTCTACCTAAAAAGAACACATGGAAAGGAAAGTGATTTTGGAAATGATTCATAACATTAAAAACTCCTCAGATCTAATCAGAAAAGTGATATAGGAGGAAATATAATCATTTGCTGATTTTTAACGCATATTTATAATCTATTCTTCATAATGCTCTGAGTTGTGCAGGATATAAACAAAAAACGATGCTTGCAAAATTTAACATTTTACCCATACGGTATATACACACATACTCGTGGTGTACACAGGACTATCAAATAAAATAGTACAAAATACATACAATAAGGAAAAGTAGAAAATGGCCAGAAAATTCAAGATCGGATATTCCAGGCAGACAACAAAAGTCAAATTAGAACTAGCAAGTGAAATATTTGTCTGGATAAGAAAAGACATGTAAACAAAAAGTGGAATATTAAATACAGAATAACACACCAATATGCTTGTACATTATTTTGTAATAATGAGGAGCTATAAAAGCTGTCAAACCAGGGTCACCAACAGACTTGTGCTTTAGGAAGTCAACCTGGTTTTAGAGAGAAGAAAAGGATAGGACAAAGGAAGAAAATGAAAAGGCTGGAAAATTTTTTGACATACTGAGAGCTCATGAAATTGTCATAGAGATATTGTTAATGCATTTGGCATGAGGCAAAATATAGCAGTTTGACCTTTAAGAGTCCGTATTTAATGCTTATCCAGGCTATGTATGTTATTAAGCTAAAATTATTCCAAATGTTTCACACTGTTTACTAAAGTTTCTTCCTGGCTTTCCCTGTATTTGCAAATACATTGTAATGAGGCCATAAATGCTGAGAAGTTTGGGGAAATCTGCCCTTTTGTGCTTTCGTTCCAGCCTGTATGTCTGATGAAGGCATGAAGCCAATTGTCTGCAGGATGGCTGGGAGACCATTACATCAACCACCGCTGTGCTGTGGCCAAGGACATCGAAGGCACTCATGGAGGATTCCTGGGAACATTTGTGATTACTTCTTTTCTTTCCAAACACTTTTTATGCTGAACATCTTAAGCCATCCAGCCTCCAGAGAGCTAAGAGACTGTCAGGAAGATGGAAATGAAAGCTGTATGGAGAGAGTTCTTGTGGAAAAAACAACTCAGGGGCCGAAGGAGGTTTCTCATTATATCGTATCTGGGAAAATATGTTGTCAGCACTCACTCTAACAAGGGGAGGAGAAAAAGTTCACTGTTATCTTTATTCATTCCTTCATTTATCTAATAAAGCTTTAATGAGCACCAAACACACCACCGTGCCAGAATCTAGGGGAGCTCAGACTCCAGTCCAGAGTTCAATTAACAGAACAACAGGTCAAGGGTGATGAGAGAAGCAGGCACAAGGTACAGAGGTGTTGGTCAATCAGGGAAAATGTCCCACAGAGGCAACAGCTGAGCTGCCGTTTTGGAGATTAATGAGCTTACCAAGAGGTCATCTCATTCAGAAAGAAACAATCTGTTCAAACACAAAGGGAAGTGCCAGAGCACAAGAATGATTAGGAGGCAGAGACCAGATCGTGCTGGAGCTGGTGTAAGCCCTTCACAAATCTGGAATTTAGCCTAAAGAATGTGTGTTTGTGTTGAATAGCTATGACAGATAGTCAAAGCCTGAAGTACATGAAGGACATACTTACAAACAAAATTTGTTCTGTTCACATTCTTTTTTATCCTCCATTGAATTTTTATATGATTCATTGAATTTTGACCCAATAAAGAGTTGCTAGAGCTAATAGAGCTGCCGGGATTTGAGGTAGCTGGCTTAGGCTCTACTGGCAACATTGGGCAAATTGAAAGACTGCACCACAGGACCTTTGTGGTAAAAGTACAAGGATCTGAGAGAGCAGTAGGACTGAAATATGCCTCAAGAGAACAGCTAACAACTTTACTAAATTTGCCTAAGGAAAAGGGCTAAGGAAAAGAGCTAATACATACCAAGTGTTTAGAACAGCATGTGGCACATAGTAATCAAAAATGTTAGCTGTTATTAATGATATGATTTAATTTTTAAAAGAAAGCCAATGAAGGTAGAAATAAGGGAAATTATAAATATGGTATACAGTCCTTCACTTGTCATCTCAGCATGAAGATTTCCCAACTGATACAGAAACTGTCAGATACAGGATCATATTGGGAATCAGAGGGGTCAAACAGTGCTGTTTTGAGAGAAGTTAGATGCTGGTGGGAGGAGAAGAAGTCATAACTGGTTTCCAAATATGTAGGGGGTGTGATGGCTTCCCGTCTCCTTTCCTCAAATCTTGTAGACCAGAGGTCTGATGAGGAGCAAGATGAAGGTTGTAGAGACAGCACCAGCCACTGGTTGTCACCTGTGTGCAGGACTGAGCTCTTCTGACCGCTGGATTTGAATTTCCCGGCCTAGGACCCATCTCTAATCCTCTGCTTATATGGAGATGTGGTCTCCTTAGGGTGAACGATTCCTTTTGTGTGATGTTATTATTCCTAAAGCATCATGGAATATACTAGCATAGTTGAACTGAATGCTACTCAGTTATGACTTGGAAGTTTTGAAGCAACCTTTTGTTAAGCAACTTGCCTTAGTCTATCATTGCCGAGCTTATTCACAAGAAAAACCAAAATGCCAAAACCTCTTTGTGTTATCTTGTATTTTTACACACAGGAATGTATGGTCAATGATATCATTAATTTTGAAATATTTCTTAGACCTGGAAGTATATGCAGAGTTTTCAGATGGAGCTATCCTCTTTAAAATGACATGGATAAAACAAAACAACTCTGTCTTGTGTACACACACACACACACACACACACACACACACACACTTGCATAAACTTCTAATAATAGAATAAAGCTGAGTTAAAGCATCTAGTAAAAGAGCAGGAAATTCGGGACAATGGGTTCTTGAAAATTTAGAATGAAAAGGGTTATTTACTGAGAAAATGAATCCACTAAATTAATAATTAACCTAAATTATGCTCTTTGTAGAGGGATAAATAGACTCCTAAGTCAGGAGAAGTATATGTAATTATTGTGCATTGCTTTAATAGAAAATATTTAAAATGTCTCAAGATATTGTTGAGGAATAGCCTCAGAGCAAGGTATAATGGATGATAATATAGATAGAAAAATTATCATTTCCAAATATATGAAGGTATGCCTTAAGAGATTATCTTCTGTTTAACAGTGTGTCAAGGACACAGTGACACATGCCATCTTGCCAAATTTGCTAATCAAACCAAACTGGAATAGAAAAAGAAATACGAGGGCTAATGGAATCAAGATTCTGAGTGAATCAATTTTCAAGCCTGGAATTAACAATAACAATGACCGAACTGATCAAAAGGGCCATCATCTGTGTAACCTGAGTAACAAAGATGAAGGTAACATTATGTAGGACAGCATCCAGAGCTAATT
>PVLD010003456.1:0-62514 GCA_004027595.1 Dinomys branickii | reverse complement strand
CAAAACAAAAAAAAACAATAACAATGACAATGTAATTAACAATGACATTCTAAATTCAAAAATGACAGGATGGGTGGAGGTAGATATCATAGAAAGCTATGTATGCAAACAAAAACCAAGACAGTTTAATTGATTAGGGACTAAAACATCTTATAAATATTAAATATATCGGTTGAGAAAAGCAAAATTACTTTAATCTTCAGTGGTTACCATACAACTGGGATATTATAGTTGATATTTGATGCATTTTAATACAGCTATCTGCAAATAATGGCATCTCATGGAACCACAGTGATACGATGAAAGGAACAGAGATCATCTACTGAGAGGAAGCATTGAAGGACTTACGACTGCTAAACAGTGAAAGAACGTGCACACAGGAGAGAAGCCAGCTGTATTCAAATACCCAAAGCAACAGGATTTGGAGGAAAAATTAGATTCATTCTTATATTAGCCAAGAAGACAAATCTAGAAACAAGATGTGAAAATTTAAAAGGCAGTATTTGTAATTTTCTCAAGCCAAAGACTTTCCTTTCATTAAAATTGTGGTGGGAGAATTATTAATGTGACAAATTTCCTTTTATTGGAAAATCTCAGCTACAAATTATGCTTATGTGATCATGGATATTAAAGACAGCATTTTTATACTATGCAGAACTTTTAGCCTTGTACTTGTTGGAAGCTTAGGTATTTTCAATACATATTTAAACTTTAAAAATTGTTCAACTACCTATATTTACATATTTTGATATATTCTGAGAATAATCTCCTTCACTTTTATTAAAAACTAAACTCAAAGAAAAATGTGAATGTAAGATAAAAGTCAACACTCTTTAAAGTCTTTATATGAAAGCAAAGTGAATAATTTTTCTTTAAGTATGGAAAATCCAAGAAAGTTTATATTGAATTTATGCAAAAACAAGTCATTTCTGAATTTAAAAATCTGTATTTTCTTTAACTAACATATGCAACTGTCTTAGTTATTTTTCTTGTTGCTGCGACAAAATATTCAGCACTCAAAGTGAAAGAGGGAAAGGTTTATTTAGTTTATAGTTTGTAGAGGTTTCACTCCATAATTGGCTGGCTCCAAGGCGGGGTGTCACATAGCAGAGGGGCAACAGTTCATGATAGAAGAAGACAGCAAAAGCAACAAGAGGGGGAGAGAGACAAACCTTTTTCTGTCCCATATGTTGTATACAAGCTATTCGTCCTAGAACTGGTATAGCATTCACACCTTAATGCTAGCATTGGGCCATGACTCAATCACAAACCCTAGATTTAACCACCTCTATAAAGTCTGCTTCCAAGACTGCATGAGGCTCTTGGGGGACATCTAAATATAAACCATAACATTCTGCCCCTGTTCCCCTAAAGACTCATACACATACCTTCCTGTAAAAGCCATTTAATCCACCACCAAGAGTTGCCAAAGTCCTAACAGTTTTAGCATTGCTGAAAAGTCCAAGTGCCAAGTCTCCTCTGAGATGTAAGGCAAGTATCTTAGCTGTGAGCCCCTTTACAAGTGAAAAGAAAATTACACACTTCCAATATTTAATGGCACAAGATAGACATTGCCATTCCAAAAGTTACAAACAGTGAGGTAGAAAGGTATAGGATCAAAGCAAGCCAAATATTAAGTTCTGTAGTTCTGTGTGTAGCATCTGAGGCAATCTGTGGCTATGAACTCCAAAGGGCTTGGGTGGCTCTGCCTCCACAGTACTTCTAGTGGCTGTAACTCCCATGGCTTCTCTCTTTGGCCTGCCCTGCTCCCTCCTTACAGTTTTCCTTGGATTATCCACATTCCTGGCTTCTCCAAACTTCTGGGGTCTCCATTGCACCTTCAGCTTCCCACTCACAGCTTCACACACTGACCTCTCAGCGCACACTGCCTGGCTTTCTAGCCTTCTGAAATCTGTGCAGAAGCCTTCTGATCCCACTGCTCTTCCATTCTGCATGGACCTAAAACCAGAGCCATGTGGATGATGCCAAGGTCTGCTGCTAGCAAGAACAGTAGCCAGGCTTCCCTCTTTCTTAGCCATCCAGATTGAGTGCTTGGATTACTGAGCACTCTGAATCTAATTCTGAGGAACAAATCTTCTTTGCTGCCACCATTCTGGAACATGTGCACTGGGGTTTTCTTCTCAAAGTAAAGTCTTTCACTTTTGTAATTTTGAGGTTTCAAAGGGTAGGGTCCTGTTGCTTCTTGTGATGTCCTCAGATCATCTTTTTATTTGTTTCTTCTTAGCAATCAAGATCTCCTCTGCTCTATCTTTGCAGTCCACAGCTTTGTTGAAGTTTCCTTTCTGACCCAAATCACAAAGTTTTAAATCATTTTGCTGGACCCTTTGCTCTTAATTCTCAACACAAATCTGGCTAAAAGCTCCCAACAGTAGTCATGCCACTACCTCAATATTAGACTGCCTTGAAATTTCTTCTGCCAGATTAGTCTGCTTCCCTTACTCCCAGTCTCAGGAAAGTCTCTGGACACAAGCAACATACAGACAAACTTTCTACCAAGTCATAACACACATGGTCTGGAGTTGAGCAGACAATGCAGTCCTTCTTTCCATTAGAAACCTCTGGAGCCTGGTCTTTTTTGGCAGGACTTCTATTAGCTTTCTTGTCTTCTGAGCTCTGACCAGACTCTCTAATACAAAAGGTGTTCTAGCTCTACTTATTCAGCTGACATCTCTGAACTTTTCCAAATTCTTCCCATAAGCCAGTATGAAAGGCTCCTGAATCACAGGGTCAGGTATAGTCACAGTAGCAACCCCATTTCTCTGACACCAAATTCTGTCATACTTATTTTTCTCATTGCTGAGACAAAATACTCAACACACAAAGGGAGAAAGGTTTATTTAGCTCACAGTTTGTGAAGGTTTCAGTCCATAACTTACTGGCTCCAGGGCAGGGAGGGTGGCACATGGCAGAGGGGCAGCAGCTCATGGAAGTGAAAGATAGCAAAAGCAGTAAGGGGGAGAGAGAGACAAACCTCTTTCTGTCCCTTACGTTGTATGCAGGCTCCCTGAGCTAGGGCTGGTGTAGCATTCATACCCCTAGTCCCAGCGTTGGACCATGAGTCAGTCACAAATGCTAGATTCAACCACCTCTGAAAAGCCTACCCCCATGACTGCATGAGGCTTTGGGAGGACATATAGACACAAACCATAACAGCAACGTGCCTTTGTTTGATGAGTATGGAAAATGGTTTGACCTCTGCTTAGAAATACCTATTTTAAATTTCCACTTTCTACTTCTTTTAACATACATTTTCCTATTTCCTACCCTTAGAGAATCAAATTTAGTGTTAAAATTAAATGCATATTTCTTACATAGGCCTGTTTTGGGGGAGCATTTATAGCCTAATCCTTATTTCTGGTCAGGAGTATCTTCTTCTAGAGTCCATCTGGAAACAGAAAGAAGTTAGATAGTATAGGGTCTTCAGGGCCAGAATAAGAAATTAGGTTTTTTCCTTGGAGAGCTGGAATCTTATTGGAAGGCTTTTGAGCTGCAACAATATGATCTATTTATACTGTAAATGTAGCACTGTTACATTTGCTGTGTGGTTCATGAAACGGTGGCAGAGGCCCAAGTGGAAGCAGGCAGCAGGGGGAGTTGTAAAGGCAGCATTGAGGATGACATGGACTGAAGTGGTAAGAAATACTCAGAGTTTGGACATACTGTATTCTAAAATATATTTTCCACAAAGCCTAACCAATATGAGAACGTTTTTTTGCCACAGAAAAATACAGACGTTTATCCTATGTGAAATTATTTTTATGGCCTCTTTCATTCAATAATTACTAACACAAGGGAAAACTTAAAAGGACACAGTATTGCGCAGTTCAGCATTTCTCTCATTGGCCTGAGAACAGCTGTTAGTCATCAGTTTGACTTTTCTCAGTGTCTTTTTCTTAGGAAAGAGAGATACACTAGACAGGAATAGTAAAGAAGTCCCAACGGTTTTAAAGTTTAAAAGGCACGTACGTTGTATGTGGTTTATACATGCCTTTGTGTAAATCTTTTTGTCTTTATTTTCCCTGCTGCTTATACAGAAAGAACCACTTGCATTAGCCATAATACAGAGTAAATGAAGTATGTGTCTGGGTAGACCTGCATTTTCTGGAAATGTACATACTTAAGCATATAAATGCAGAAGCATTAATAAAATAGACCACTACTTCACTGCTATCAATCTGCTGTGATAACATCGTTATAGGCAGCTAGGTTAGATAAAAATATTATAGGCAGTCAGATAGGGCTAGGCTCTCAAAGGACCCTGTGCAGAAGACAAGATACCTTGTAGGGGAGACAGGTACCTCTGCTGTGGGCCAGACCATAAGACAAAAGATAAAACAAATGCACCCACATACTTCCTAAGGATAAACATCAGGGACAGATATTCTAAATAGGTATCACCCTGAGGAAGCCAGGAAGAGCCACTGACCCAGCTCCCTGCAGTAAGAGCCCCTGTTCTGTGTTCATGCCTGCTTGCTACGTGACAATTCCCCATTTGATCCTGATTTAATCAATTTTACCTGAGCAATTATACTCATAATGTTATTGATTGTCCCTCCTACCTTCAGATTTCCCATTTTTCCCCATCTGGGCCTGATTCACTTTGTGATTTTGCTTTATAAAATGCCTAGAAAACGCAGGGTCCTCAGCAACCCATTCGGGACCCCTTCTGTCTCTCTCGGACAGAAGCTTTCTTTACCTTAGTAAATATATTCAACTCTTAACCTCTGCTGTTCCTAAAATTCATTCTTCAATTTCAGAGAACATGAATTTTTACCAGCCATCTAGCAGGTTGGGAGTTTCTTTCCCCTATGTCAGTATGTAGAAATTCTTTTTTTTTTTTTTTTTTTTTTTTTGGTGGTACTGGGAATCGAACTCAGGACTCTGTGCTTGCTAGGCAGGCGCTTATTCCACTGAGCTATATCCCCAGCCCCAGTATGTATAAATTCTTGGCAGGAAGCCAATGTGCCTTGCTTTTCAGGTTGTGCTAAATATTTTGAATTTTGAATTCTCTAATATAATACTTGATATATAATTTTGGTTTAAATTCTTCAATATACTTGAGCATTAATAGTCTTAACAGAAAAACTCTATAACTTAAATTTTCAAATATCTGTTTTGTCCAACTGTTTAAACCTATTTAGGATGGATGATTGGATAGACAGCAGGGATCGTGGGTGAGCCTATGACAGCAGCTTTGTGCCACAATCACCAATGACAATGTAGAAAGTTGGAGAACAACTAAAGAAACCTATTTATGCTTCACATTTGACAGCTGTTTTATCCTTCTCCAGGGAAGTGAATATCTTGTATTCCCATATCTTAGGAGACAATGCAAGCTTTATGTTGCTAGAATTTTTGAGTAAAATAGGAAATTACTTGACTACCCTTGGGATTAGTAGTAAATAATAGTTTGCGTGCTTATTTACTAAGTTAAATACACAAGATTTATTTTGTTTTAGTTTGAGCTGTAAGATTTCACTTGGCACAACTCCTGGAATGTAAGGGATGTTTGAAAAGCAGAGTTGCCCTCCTTTTCAGTTTTGCTGAGATTATGCCTGAGGCTTGACAGAATACAAATTTGTGCTACTCCACTTTGTAAACAGGTGCATCCCGTTTACTTGCGCTGAGTGCACATGTGATTGCTTTGATTTCATTCTTTGTATAAATGCTCAGAACAAGAAAAGCATCCTAGCAAAGGAGAAATAAAAGCAGTTGTTGATTTGCCTAACTTAGGCATTGTGGAACTTGAGCAAGCGTGGGGAAGCAACATGAAATTATCAAGGCAACTGAACTGGAAGCCAAACACTTGGATGTTAATCACAATTCTGATGCTCACTAGATGTATGGCCTTGGGCAAGGTATTTGTTTGCTCTTCAATTTGGATTCCTCATTTGTTATAATGAGAGTAAGGATACCAACCTGGAAGAGCAGGGATGAAATCCTGTCTCTAACAGGAAGTGGCTCATGGTACTGATCTAAATAGGCCCGTTGAATCAGAGAACTCATTTTTTAATTTCAAGTTGTTTAGCATCTACTATATTTTATTATCTTTGAAAGTTTTGGTTTGCCTATTTAACAATAATGGTTCAATACAATTTAAAGAGAAGGCAAGGTCACAAAAGAAGAATAGGGAATGAGCTGTAGATTTAGTGATCTTTTTTTCCCTTGAAGTCTCCTCTAAATATTCAGATGGTATATGTATTGTTTTGCTTGGGGTGGCAGCCTATCACTGCAAATTGTGTTTCAACCAATTTTGCTTGATATTTAAAACTATTGACTTGCACTTTTGTCACTCTTAGGTGATGCTTTGGATGCAATAGTTTTTGTTGTACACTGTCAGATATTTCATGGCAGTCGTTTTATCCAGCTTCTAAGAGATATACTACATAAGTATGAGTGCTTAACTGGTTTTTCAAAATTAACTGAATATGCAGTTACAAGCAAAAATAATTATAAAATTGAAAATATATTTCAAATTGTAATTTCATCTGAGAACTGCTAGAATTTACAATATTCCATCCCTAAAGTGATATGCCAATTCCACTTCTCTTTCTTGGCTGGGAATTTCTGCTTTGACTCTCATGACCTTTTCTTTAATTTTTAAATAGTAATCCGTTTCTTCAACCCAGATCTTCATATCTCTTCTCCTAAGGGATATACATAATTTGATTATTTATAATACATATTTCTTAAAATTATATTCTTTTTAACTTGCAAATAAATGGAAAAATGGGTCTAAGATACAGGTCCAAGATGGCTCACTGTTAGCATGAGGGACACTTAACTGCATTTCAGTTAAGATAGTTCATCAGCTAGCTGCTCAGATACTACCACCACTTCTAGCAGGGAGCAAACATTTTAAAACTCATTAATAGTACAAAATATAAGGCAGTCATCTCCCTAGGATAGCCCCCTCCCTCAATTTCTGTTCCCCCAAGGCAGGCATTTTCATCTCTTTTGAGTCTGTCTTCTGATATTCCTCAAAATTTTAAATTGTACAAATCCTTTATCATCCACATGCAACTTTTTAAACATTGAAAAATTAAGGGTGGACTTCTGACTCTTATATTTCCCCCCAAGCCTCCCACATCCTTCCCCTCCCACTTCTTTCAAAATCATCATTTCACCACAAATTGTGCCGGGTGAAGGTTTATAGTGCTTGAGGATAATTCCTTTGCTGAATGTGGTGGCTAATTTTATGGATAGACTTAACTTAGCCCCAGATATCCAGATATTTGGTCACATATTACTCTGGGTATGTCTCTAAAGTTTTTGCAAGAGATTAAATTTTGCGTCAGTGTACTGAGTTATGTGGTAGCCCCTAGCCCATCAGTTCAAATCCTGCATAATACAAAGGCCAATGCTCCTATGACTAGAGATAACTCCTCTTGCCTGACTGCTACAGAGCTGGGCATTGGCCTGGAACTGCAGCATGATCTGTTCTCGCATTTTGAATCTGCTGGGTTTTGGACTGGAATTAACACGAGTACCTCTCCTGGCCCTCAGGCCATGTAAAACAAGTCTCTCTTATTTATAAGCCACTCCTTCCATGGTATTTTGTATTATCACCCCAAATAAGCTAAGACAATCATTATAAACATGGCTGTACTGGTATTTCATTAAGACCTGGTTTTCAAATTCTTTGGTTACATCCCAGAAGTAGAACTGCTTGATCAGATGGTCATTCGATTAATAATTTTTTGAGGAGCTGCTTTATTTTTTCACAGTAGCTGTACCATTTCACAGTCCCACAAACAGTGTACAAAGATTTCAATTTTATCACATCCTTGCCAAAATTTATTTTGTTCTCTTTTTCCTTCCATCCTTCCCCCTCTTCCTGCTTTCCTTTCTTGAGCATAGCTATCCTAAGGGCATAAGTTTCTTTATCTGTTTTATTGAAATTATTATTTTTTGTTGTATTGAAATTACTATCTGTTATGGAAATTATTCTGTTGTTATTAGAGACAATTTTGATAAACTCTGTGATTATAAGAAGTCCATTTTATATTTTCAGCTTTTAATGTAATGTACAAAAGTAGTATACATAGAAATATGTATATACATACCTACACATCTTTTATGTAGCAATAGTTATTTTTCACATGCCATTGGTTCTTTTTTTATTCAGTTTGGTAGTATTTTGTTTTGTTTTCAAAGTACTGGGATTGTGATTTAATTCAATAGATTGTTTTTTGTTGTCTACCTTACTGATTTCTGACTTTATCTCTGTTATTTTATTAATTGTGCTTATTTTGCCTTACTCTTTAACTTTTTGAGCACAGGGCTTATGTAGTTTTTCATTTATTGATATATGGATACAAAATTGGCAAACTATTTTTATCAAAGGCAAACAGTACGCTTTTTACCACTTTTGAGGGCCATAGAGTCTGTCATGCAGACTTGCAATTCTGCAGTTTTGGACATAAACAGTCCCAGAATACACATAAATGAGTAAGAGTGACTGTTTTTGCAGACCACATGAAACAGGAAGTGGGTTGGATTTGGCCTCTCCAGTGAACTGTAGTTTCCTGGCCCCAATATAGATGTTAAAGGTCATGAATTATCCTCCGCTTTTTGTTTTAAATATATTCCATTGATCTAGTATGTAGTGTTTTCGTTATTCATTTTTTAGAAATTCTTTGGCTTCTCTTTATACATCCTCTTCTGCCAGACTTATGTAATAGATGATTTTTCATTTCACTGTAAGTCATTCTTAAAATTTCTAGTGGTTTTATGTTGCAGTTAAGGGGCATAATTGTTTCTGACTTCCAGAAGTTACAGGTTGGGTTTTTTTTTTTTTCTTTTTTGGTTTGTTTGGTTTGGTTTGGTTTTCTAAGGTCATTCTTTTTGTGACTGGTCCATGTTTGCTTGAAAAGAAAGTATATTCTCCATGTCATTTACATATCCTCAAAATTCATATTGTGATGTCATTTGTATTTTTTGTAAGAGCTATTTCCATTCCACCTATCTTGTGTTGAGACAAAGTATTCACATCTCTAGGTTTTAATGTTTCTATTTTATTTCCATATCTCTTGAAGTTTGTTTTAGATAAGTGGTGACAGTATTATTTGGTACATAGATACTCATAATTACTCTTCCTTTAGTATTATTTATGACTTTTAGAATTTTGAAGTATTGTTTTTAATTCTTTTTGACCTAAATTTTACTTTGATGCTAGAAAAATGATCCCTACTCTCTTAATGTTCTCATTGTTGAGTATATTTTGCCAATGCTTTCAGTTCTATCATGTTTGAGTTACTGTGTTTCACATGTGTGGCTCATGGACAGCAAAGCGATAGTTTTTTTTTTTTTTTTTAAGAGAAAAAACCAAAATAACAAAGACAAAAACAAAACAACACAAAGACAATAAAAATGATACAGAATTTCAAAACAAGATGTTAGGAAATTAACAGTGGTTATATTACATATTGTTATCATCAACGAAGTTGCTCAGGTTACCAGATGCAAGTTAAACTTTAACTGTTCCTTTCAATAAACCACTAGCAATTAGTAGTAAAATTATCTTAGCTATCTTGTGTGTGTGTTTGTGTGTATGTATAAAATTTCCCTTCCTCCTTTTCTCCTTTCCCCCATCCCAGTTGTTCTTTCTTTCTTTAAAAAAAGACAAACATAACAATGAAATGGAGTTTCAAAACAGGTGATTAGGACAGTTACAGTAGGTGATATTGTGTATTGTCATCTTCCTAGTAGTTCTTCAGAGTAGAAGATACATGCATGCTATGTTGTCTATACAATATTAGCACAAAACTCTCTTTATAATGAACTAAGAGAAACTGTGTAACAAACATAACTATCTTGTATGTACATGTATTTTTTCTTTTCTTCATTTCTCCTTTCCCCATCTGAGCTTATCTTTTCCTTCCCAATTCACAATATCTGTTATACATTTTGGATCTTATTTACTGGTATTTTCACACTAGTGAGACAATACTAAGTTTACAAATATGGGTCTGACTGAGCACTTTCTTTTCCTTTCACAATATCTATTTCACCATTTGGATTTTATTTACTCTTTCAGGTTCTTACAACAGAGAGACAATATGATGTTTACACATGTGAGTCTGATTTATTTCACTTATGAGTATGGTCTCCAGTTGCATCCATGTACCTATAGAAGCCTCAAGTTTATCTTTCTTTAGAGCAAAGTAATATTCCATTGTATAAAAATACCACATCTTTTTTATCCGTTCCTGAGATAGTTTTGTTTCATGAGCCAATACGAAAAGTATTTTCCTTTTGTAGGTTCCTCAGGTCTCTACATATTTACTCATATGTTTGTTACATTCACTTCTGACATATCATGCTATAATGGCTATATCAGTTATACTGTATTTCCTGTATGATTTTTCATATTTATTGACTTTTTCTTTTATTTAAAAACTTTTTTCAAAGTAGTTCCTCAGATTACCAGATATGGGCATGCCAAATTGATCCAAAAGTATAAGCACTCACTATTCCTTTCAATTATTTAATAGAAATTAGTAGTGCAACTATCTTAGCAAGCTTATATATTTATATATTTTTCCCGAAAGACAACAATATGCAATATAATAACCATTGTTAATTTCCTATCATCTTGTTTTCAAATTCTGTGTCATTTTTATTCCTTTTTTTCTTTAAAATTAAAACATTTTTTTAATACTTGGTAAATTTTATATTTTATCTATTACCTATTGATGTCCACCTTTTATAGTGTCTTTAATAATTTCATTTATTATTTAATGTTTCATTATGTATTTTGTAAAATTTAAATGGTATTGTTTGATTTTCTTTTTTTCTTTTTTCTTTTTTTCTTTTTTAAAAGTATAAAAGAAAAACAAACAAAAAAACAAAACAAAGAAAACTAACAAAAAGACACAAAGTAGCACAAGAACAGTATAATTAAAATTGAATTATAGACAAAGTGACAGGGAACCAACAATGGCAACTACATTACACATAGATAACTTCAAAGTGTGTTCTCATGAAATCACATATAGACATACAATCTTGATCAAACAATCAATCATGAACTGTTCCTTACCATAAAGCAACATAAGTCAATAGTGGCACCATGTTAGTCATCCTGCATATACATACATAGATACATATTTGTCCCTCTCTTCCTTTACTTCTTCCCCTCATCCCATCTGCTCCTTACTTTTGAGCAGTTTCCCTTCACACCTCCTAATTTATATTCCCACTTTCAGATTCCTACACCAGTGATACAATACATTGCTTGCACTAGTACTTCTGATTTATTTCACTTATGAGTATGGTATCTAATTGTGACCATTTTCCTAAAAGCCTCAAATTTGTCTTTTTTTATAGCTCAGTAATATTCCGTTCGATAAAAATGCCACATTTTTTTATCTAGTCCTCTGTGGATGGACATTTGGGTTACTTCCACAATGTACCTATTACAAGTTGCATTGCTATAAACATGGGTGCACATATATCACGGTGATATGATGCTTTCAGATCTTCTGGGAAAATACCCAGAAGCAGTATACTGGGTTGAATGGGACCTCTAGACCTAGTTTGCTGAAGAATCTCCAAACCGATCTCCACAGTGGTTTCACCAGTCTGCATGCCCACCAACAGTGCAGAAGAGTTCCTATTTCTCCACAGCCTCGCCAGCATTTGTTATTGGATGATTTCTTAATGCTGGCCAATCTTATTGAGTTAAGATGAAATCTCAATGTTGTTTTTATTTGCATTTCTCGAATGACTAAAGATGTGGAACATTTTATCATATATTTATTTGCCATTTGTGTTTCTTTATCTGAGAAGTGTGTATTCATCTCAGATGCCCATTTCTGGATTGGGTCTTTGAATCTGGACAGGTTCGTGTTTTTTAATTCTTTGTATGTTCTCGATAGAAGACCTTTGTCCCAGGGACAGCAAGCTAGGATTTTTTTCCCAATTTGTGGGTTTTCTTTTCACTTTGCTGGTGATTTCTTTAGATGTGCAAAAACTTTTCAGTAAGATGAGGTCCTAGTTATTGATTCTTTGAAGTATTTCCTTTGCAGTTTGATTTTTGTTCATGAACTGTCTGCCTACTCCTATGACTTCAAGATTGTTACCTACTTTACCTTCCAATAGATTTAGGGTTTCTGTTTTAATATTGAGATCTGTGATCCATTTTGACTTGAGTTTGGTGCATGGTGATAGACTTGGGTCTACTTTCAGTCTTTGGCAAGAGGCAAGCCAATTTTTCCACCGCCATTTATTAAAGAGGCTATCTTTCTTCCAGTGAGTTTGTTTGGCCCCTTTGTCAAATATTAGGAGCTGAGTGTGTTTGTGGTTATGGCTGCATCTTCCAGTCTGTGGCATTGATCCTCAGGTCTGTTTTTTAGCCAATACCAGTTTGATTTTATTACAGTAGCTTTCTAGTAAAATTTCAGGTCAGAGATTGTGAATCCACTTGACTTGTCCTTGTTGCTCAGGATTGCTTTTGCTATTCTGGGTCTCTTCTGGTTCCAGATGAATTTGAGGCATGTTGTCTCTAGGTCTGTGATGTATGCTAATGGTATTTTAATGGGGATTACATTAAATCTGTATAACAATTTTGGTAGTATGGCCATTTTCACAATGTTGATTCTTTCTAACCATGAGCAGGGAATGTTTTTCCATTTATTGAAATCCTCATCAGTCTCTTTATTCAGAGTACTGTAGTTTTCATTGAATACATCATTTACATCCTTTGTTAGGTTGATTCCTAAATATTTCAGTTTCTTGGATGCTATTGTAAAAGGTATGGTTTCCTTAATTTCTCTCTCAGTCTGTTTGTTGTTTGTGTATAGGAATGCTTTTGATTTTTGGGTATTGACTTTGTATCCAGCTACTCTGCTGAATTTGTCAATTAATTGAAGGAGTCTTCTTGTGGAGTTTTTGGGGTCTTCCATGTAAAGTATCAGGTCATCTGCAAATAGTAATAGTTTTACTTCTTCCTTTCCTGTCCTTACTGCTTTTATTTCTCTCTCTTGTCTAATTGCTCTGGTTAATGCTTCCAAAACTATGTTGAATAGGAGTGGTGATAACGGACAACCTTGTCTTGTTCCTGAGTTTAAAGTGAAAGCTTTCAGTTTTTGCCCATTTAGTATGATGATGGCTGTTGGTTTGTCATAGATGGCTTTGATCAGATTGAGCTAAAGGCCATCTATTCCTATTTTTTCTAGGGTTTTTAACATGAATGCACATTGGGCTTTATCGAAATCTTTTCCACATCTATTGAGATGATCATGTGGTTTTTGTCTTTGACTCTATTGATACGATGTATTACATTACTTGATTTGCAAATATTGAAACTTCTCTGCATTCCTGGAATAAATCCAACCTGGTCATGGTGTATAATATTCCTTATGATTAGCTGCATTCTATTTGCTAGTATTTTATTGAGTATCTTTGCCTCTATGTTCATTAGGGAGATTGGCCTACAGTTCTCTTAGTTAGGTCCTTCTCTGGTTTTGGTATCAGTATAATACTTGCCTCTAGAAATGAGTTAGGAAGAATTGCTTTCTTTTCAACTTCGTTGAAGAGTTTGAGGAGTGTTGGCATTAAATCTTCACTGAATGTTTTATAGAATTCTGTTGTGAATCCATCAGGGCCTGGGCTTTTCATTGCTGGTAAGTCTTTAATAATATTTGTAATCTCATTAATTGATATTGGGTTGTTGAGGATTTTTGTAACTTCTTACTTCAATTTTGATAGTTCATATATTTCTTTTTTTTTTTTTTTGTGGTACTGGGGATCGAACTCAGGACCCTGCGCTTGCTAGGCAAGCGCTTATTCCACTGAGCTATATCCCCAGCCCCAGATAGTTCATATATTTCTAGGAATCTGTCCATTTCTTCTGAGTTTTCTATCCTATGGGAGTAAATATTTCCAAAGTAGGTATTAAGGATCTTTTGAATTTCTGTGGGATCTGTAGTGATTTCATTCTTTTCATTCCTTGTTGCTTGAATTTGAGTTCTTTCCTTTCCTTTTTGAGGTTGGCTAGGAATTTATCAGTTTTACTTATTCTTTCAAAGGACCAACTCCTTGATTCGCTTATTTTTTGAAGAGTTTTCTTCATCTCGATTGCATTAATTTCTGCTCTAAGCTTTATAATCTCCTCCCTTCTTTGGGCTTTGGTCTTTACTTGTTCTTCTTTTGCTAAAAGTTTGACATGTAGTATTAGGCTATTTACTTGCTCTAGTTCTGTTTTCTTTATGTATGTGTTCATTGCTATAAATTTTCCTCTGAGGACTGCTTTCATTGTATCCCACAGATTCCTGTAAGTTGTATTTGCATTTTTGTTTGTTTGTAGGTATTTTTTAATTTCTTCTATGACCCACTGGTTATTCAGGAGGTTATTGTCTAATTTCCAAGTGTTTATGTAGTTTTTGGAATTCCCTTTGTCATTAATTTCCAATTTCATTGCATTGTAGTCAAATAATATGCATGGGATAATTTCAATTCTTTTGCATTTAGGTAGGTATGCTCTATGGGCTAGAATGCAGTCTATTTTAGAGAAAGTCCCATGTGCAGCTAAGAAAATGTATATTCTGATGTTGTAGGGTGGAACACTCTGTATACATCTACTAAGTCCATTTGCTCACACATTTGGTTCAGGTCTATTATATCTTTGCTGAGGTTTTGTCCTGTTGGCCTGTCTCTTTGCGTCAAAGGGGTGTTTAGTTCCCTTATTACAATAGTGTTATTGATTATTTGGGTTTTCATGTCTATTAAGATTTGACTTATATAGTGTGATGCTCCAATATTTGGTGCATACATGTTTAGGACTCTTATCTGTTCCTCTTGCAGCTTTCCCCTAACTAGTATGTAGGGCCTTCTTTATCTCTTTTGATTGTTTTCAACTTGAAGTTTACATATTCTGCAAACATAATAACTACTCCTGTTTTTTTCTGGGAACATGTTGCACGGAGAAATGTTTTTCATTGTTTGACTTTCAGTCTGTGGATTTCCTTTTGATTAAAATGTGTTTCCTGTATACAGCATATTGCGGGATTTTGCTTCTTAACCCATTCTGCCAGTCTGTTTCTTTTGACTGGTGAATTGAGGCCAGTTACATTAATAGTCATAACTGTTATATGTTGGCTTATTCTTGTTAGGCTATTTACTTGCTGTTGCTTTCCTATATTTGCTGTTTAATTGCTTGTTCTGCTTGAGGGTTTCTTTCTACTGTTGTTCTTGAGATTTTGGTCTATTTTTTCTGTCCGGAATATCTTTTAGTGCTTTTTGCAATGCTGGTTTGGCACTAATGAAGTTCTTCAATTGTTCTTTGTCATGGAAATATTTTATTTCTCTATCGAATTTGAAGGATAGTTTTGCAGGATACATCAGTCTGGGTTGGAAGCTGTTTTATCTCACAATCTATAATACCTAGCTCCAAGTTCTGGATTTCATGGTTTCTGTTGAGAAACCTTAAATGTTGATGGGCTTTCCTTTGTAGGTTATCTGTTTCTTTTGTCTAGCAGCTTTTATTATTGTGTTGTTTTGTTGGATGTCTGGGATCTTGACTATATGTCTGGGTGTGTCTTTATTTGCGTTATGGCTCCTTGGAGTTCTATATGCTTCGTTTAACTGCACTTCAGTATCTCTTACTGTGTTTGGGAAATTTTCTGCTATTAGTTCTGCAAATATACTTTTTATATCATTTGTGTTGTCTCCTGCTGTTTCATTGATTCCTATTACTTGGATATTATTTCTTTTTACCTCATCTTGATGCTGTTGGATTGATTTTTCCTGGATCCTTGGTGACTTTAAGAGATCCTTCCTTTCATTGTCACTAGCTGCCATGCTGTCTTCAAGAGCTGAAATTCTATCTTCAACTTCACTGAAGCAGTTTTGTAAGCTTTCAATGGAAGTTTTCATTTCCTGGCAATCTCTTTGAGTCTGTTTCATGTGTTCTAATTCATTCCTAAATTGTTCATGTAGCATTTCCATTTGTTTCCTGTGTTCTTCTATTCTTTTTTCTGTTTCTTCTCTATATGCGTGGAGCATTTTCTCCATTATTATTTTCACTTCATTTTGTGCCTGAGAGATCATTTCTGCTTTAATCTCTTCTATGGTCTGATGGAGTTGTTTCTTTACTTCAGATGTGATCATTTCAGAAATTGCACGTATGTGGCTTCCTAGTTCTCCTATATCATTGTTTCCTGGACTCGTTCTGGGTGGGGTTGAGTTCTGTGATTGCGTTTTGCTCCTCTGTCTTGTCATTTTGGATGTCAGATGAAAAGTGTTGAGCTATACACTACCCAGACAGCTCAAAGAAGACTCTAGCAACCCTAGTTTACCTGGATATCAAACTTATTCCAAGATGTTAGCTGACCGTGTATCACTGGGCCCAGGGACCCTAGACATTTGCTGGGGTGCCAGGCTCAGAGTCTACCTGCGATGGTGGGGGAAAAGTTGTCTCTCTGGGCAGAGCACCAGCATGGGCCCTGCCCATCAAATGTCCGCTGCAAAGCCTGCTCTACTGTCACCATAAAGCTAGGCTCCCTCTCTGCGGGAAACTGCAGGAAAGTCTCATGGGCACCGCTGCTCTGATGGTGACCCAAAGCCAGAAGCCAGGCTCTTTCCCCTGTAAAGTTTCGCCAGGCGGAGCTTGGGCACAGGCCTTACCCGGCAAAGGTCCACTGAAGAGCCTGCTCCACTATTGACATACAGGTGGGCTCCTTCTCTGCAGGAAACTGTGGGAAAGTCTCATGGGCACCACTGCTTTGATGGAGTTTATTCACCTGGCTAGATTATTGTGGGAAAAGCTGCTCCTGTAGCTCTCTGGGGGAAAGTCTCGCAGGCGTGGTCGCTCTAATGGTGCCCAGGGGCCGGGCTCTTTAACTGGAAAGTTTGGCCAGGCAGAGCACAGTCCTTTCCTGGCTAGGGTACCGTGGGATAAGCTGCTCCTGTAGCTCCACAGAGCTGGTCTCGCTCTCTGAGCAAAAGTCTCATGGGAGCTGTCACTCTAATCTTCTTCGGCTTTCAACTATCGTCTTTACAGCAGTCAATTATCTTACTTGAATTTGTTTTCTCTTTCTCCCATGCATTTGTTGGCTATATTTTCTATTTTGTCAGAATATGTAATGTTTACACACTATTCTTCATCTGTCTCTCATTAGTTTTAGTTCTATAATTACATACATTAAGTGGTCATCATCTGTTCTTTTGTACAAAATTTCCTGGTCATCTCTTTTGATGAAGTTCACTTTGAAAATAGATTCCTCCTGAGAAGCTCCTGGAACAATACGTTTTCACCTTGCATTCTCTTCATTCAAATCCTTTAATTTTTATAGTCTGATCCCCAAAAGTTGTCTTGCTTGTGTATAAGACTTTTGGCTCACTCTTTCCTTGGATTTGAAAAATGTAATTACACTGGCTTTGCTATTTACTTTGCTCTTACAAAGTCTGGCACTAGCCTGGTATTTTTATCCTTATCACTTAATGGTTTACCTGATGTTCATGGTGATTTTGTTCTTGTCTTTGATGCCTGTACTTACACTAAGCCATGTCTAAGATTTTATTATTCTGGGTCAGTTTTCCCATGTGTGCATTATAGTGGGCCTTGTGAGCTTTTAAAGTTTTTCCCTAAAACTATTGTTACATTACAGTTTTAGATATCATTTCTGTTTTAAAAGATCTTCTGGAACAGTAATTATATGTGTGTTGGATCTTCTATATTTTCTCACACCCATCTCCCCATTTTTACTTGTTTATCTCGTTTCATTTTCACATATTTTTCTTCCTTTCTTCAAGGACCCTTATTAAGATTTCATTTGAATCTTTTATCTTGCGCACTTTGTAATTTATTCTTTTCTGAGATAGTTTTAATTCTTCTTAAATTCCTTTCTTATGTTCACTGAAGTCTTGTTACTTTTACCCTGTGGGGGTTTTGCTCTTCTTATTTTTTTTTCCTTTAGTCCTTTAGTTTTTACATTCTTGCTTGTTTGAAAAGTATTTTCAAATTTTTGTTTGATGATTTAAAATCCAGATGGAAGTGTTCTGTTACAAATTTCTGCTGTTTGTCACCTTTTGTCACTTTTATTTTTTAAAGAGGAATCTCTCAACAGAATAATTTGATTCACATTATTTGATGGATGCTGCTATTGTTTTTGTTGTTGATGGTGGAAGATGAAAAGTTGGTTTATTTTTTCTCCATTTTTTTCCACAGTATTGTACTTGCCTCCCCCTTACATTTCTTCCCCCCTTCACTATCGTATCTCCCATAGGAGGCACCTCCTTTTTTGTCTTTCTTTCTCAGAAATAGTTGCACTTTGAGGCTGCCATCTCTGGTTCAAGTATCTTGCCCATATTTGGTGCTATTAATAACCAAGTCTGAGACCAATACTTGAGCATGTGGTGTTGATTATTTTTTTCTCCCCAGATCGTTTTGTTTGTTTGTTAACTTCAAATATTTATCTGCTCCCCTTTTCTTGGAATCTCTGAAACCTCCCTTCTTCTGTTCTTCACACCCATATTCACACACAATGTTGGTAAGTCTGTTGAAACTGAATGCTTATTTCTTAATGTATAAGTAATGTGACTGTTCTCAGTATTCTATTAATAATGCTGGGAATTTGGATCACTTGTAGTTTTGACTTTCTATTGCTTTGTGTCTTTTGAGATGTTGTATGAAGACATTCAGGTTCAGGAAGCATAATTATATTACATAAAAATAGTTTTATGTAAGTTGTTTGAAATTTGTGTCAGAAATCTGTAGCATGGACTCCATATGCAGTGTCCTAACAAGACATGTGGCCATTTCCATAAACATATCCATTTCTTTGTAGCTGAATGGTACTGTTTATTCTCCTAGGAAAACACCTTTTCTGGATGAGCTATTATATTTCATGAAATTCTTTTTATAAATATGTAACAGACATAAATTCAAATGAGTATTTTAGACTCTGTTTGCAATTCTGCTATGGAATCCTGTCACTGAATGGTTTAATTGAACAACTTTTCACCTCTGCCTCCCTTCGTTTTGGAAGAAAACTTTCACCTACTCTAAGTTTAGGAAAATCTAGTGTGTGCATGGGTCAATTAAAATATGAGCACATACACCGAAATAATGAAGGCCTTTCAATTACTTGAAGGAAGTAATAAATTACTATCATTAGCAAATAAACCATCAGATTGCTTGCTATGAAAGTGCCACGTTTGCTTAGAGGAGCTTTTTGCATGATAAAGATCTAGCTGTACTCAGCCTAATAATTGTGAACGGAGCAAAACCATAGTCTGCTCTGGCTCTGGATGGAAAAGCTATAGAAGGATAGTTCATTTAGAGGGTAAGTGTTCATCTGTGACTGGGTAAGTGCTTACCAAGAGAGTTCATTGATTATTTTCCTGCCTGCCATGGATATTTCAAAATAAGCAGTTATATGTCTTGTTATTCAATTTAAATATCTTTTAAGCATGCACTATGTACAATGCTGTAGTCTGAGCAATGAATAAGATCCATACAGTTCCTGTCTTCAGGCACATACATTCTTTTAGGGAGAGCAAAAGATATACAAATAAATAATTATGAAATATATTTTCCTACAATAAAGTGTTATGAGGGAATACAGCAGTGAGATATGCGGGAGAATGACCAGATTAGTGGATATCCTCTGGCAGTATTATTACAGGTGTCTTCTCTACAAGGCACAGTACAAAATGAAACTTGAAAAACAGTAAGTAACTCATCATGATGAAGCAGGCAAAGACATTAAAAAAAGAGATGGGAACTGAGTTAAGGAAAATTATCAGATTGATTGGAATTGTAAGCAAAATATTAAATGGATAAAGTTCATATCAAAGAGGTGTGGAGTAGCCAGACATCTGTCACGGACAATAGCTGTCCAGCCCTTAGACAGTGGTGAAGGATGTGAGTGGTTTACCTGGGAGGAGACTTTCAGAGCGACAGAACATCCCAGGGAGGAGAAATCCTATTTCCAACAGCCCTGTATCTCCCATCAATGCTGTTGTCCTCTTCCAAACATCCTTTCAGAGCACTGGGGTACACATGAAAACTTTAGCTGGTCATATAACTTTCAAGCCTACAGGCCAATCAATCCACTGCTGTCATTTTCTTTTCATAAGTAACCCCACCTTTTATAACATCTTTCCTTGAGTTCTTGCTAGGCAACAAAAAATCCTTGATAGTGACATAAAAAGTTTGTAAAAAGTAATCACAACATAAGAACAATTCAGGCATTTGGGTAGACTCCACAGTTCTGACCGTTTCTAGCAATATGAAACAAATTCCATCCAAACCATTGCACTTACCCTCTTTCTATCTAGTTAATTTCTAATTGCTTCTAAGGATCTAATTTACATGTCATTGTCTCTGAGTGTTCTCATATATCATATCATAGATGATAGGATAAGGTTTTGTTCAGTTTAGAACAGGTTACCTGATCAACCAAATGTAGGCTTGCCTTTAAAAAGTGTTTTATTTGTAAGGAAGAGTGATACACCAATAAATGCCTATCACAAAATGTATTATGATAAATTTACTTGTAAAGTATGGAAGTACAGAAAGAAAAATAGTCTTATCTGAGTATGAGAGTAAGAAGAGTAGATAAAGATTTCACAAGAGAAAGAACCATCCATGATATTTTGAAGGATAAAGAGGAATTCACTGATTGGAAATAGTCCAGGTGAGGAAGTAGAGGAACAGTTTCCCAGCTGAGAGAAAAACAGGACTGAAAACAGGAAGAAAGCATGGCAGTGTGGGTGCTCTCTTGATTGAGTTCGAACTTTCACTTTTAGCTTTTCACAAGCAATACATATTCAGTGAATATCTACTGAAACCCATGGACTGCTTATGGAGTCAGGGTGGACCACGAGTAGAAGAGTGTCAGCTTAATCCCTGGTGGATTCAATTCATTCCACAAGGCAGAGCTGACAAACCAACAAATAAACTGGGCAGCACTGTGACAGATCAAAAGCGCCATGGAGAAATGTGAAGTAGCAAAGGGGGTGGAGACTTCCAGGGTGAGGGTGGGGAAACGTCAGTTGTAAATGGGGATCAGAAATGGGTTCTTTGGGAAAGTACCATTTTAATAAAAACCCAAGAGAAGGATTTCATGCAGAAAACAAAAGGGTATTTCAGGAGAGAAAATCAGCTAGTCCAAGGTTCTGCAATTGGAGTTCCCCTCATGTACTTGGGGGATGGGGAAAAGGTCAGTTTCTAACAATTTTCTAATTTTTCATCTTCTTCATGCTTATGATTTAATCACAATCAGCATCTCTCAATTCCTGAGCATTCTCTGCTGTTTCATATGTTTTTCTAACTAGGAACATTATCTTATTTTCCTACATATAGACAATTCCCCCATTAAGAGTCCACCTAAGGCTGTTACTTATCATTCTTTTCCCAGGGATATTGAGGGTCAGTCTCCATGATGTTTTTTGTAACTAGTTCATTTGAGTAGATTTTGAGTTGTGAACCAGCCAACAGAATGTATTTACCAGAGAAATGGTGTATTAGTCCGTAGGACAGAGTATCCATGGTTCTATCTAGAAAACAAATCTTAGAGGAAGGAGCTGAAACCAGAAGTACTTACAATGTAGCAGAGGAGAAAAGATAAAGTGATGAGAATTCAAAGGATATATATGTAATTTTTCATAAAATTAACATTGAGAGATAAACTGAGGAGGAGGATTTGAGGAAAGAACTTCAGTTTTTAGAGAAGTAGGGAAAAGTCAGGAGATAACTAAAAAGTGATGTGAGGGCTATCATGGAGATACATCAATGCTCAAAGTTTCTCCGTGTAATTAGGGGGGAAAGATAGGGCCAAATGATTTCCTGTGCAAAAGGGGTAGTCTGTAGAAAAAAAGGAATTCTGAAAATATAAGACATATGGGTGCTAAGTGCTAAAGAGCAGACAAGAAGAAAAGGATGATGAATAATCTTGGTTATAATTGCAACTAGCCAGCCTTCCATTGGAACACCCATGAAAATTCAGGGAAAATTCACAAAATAAAAAAAAAAAATAGTAAACTAATATCAAACAATAATTTGCCAATCTCTGAGTAGATTTCTTCTTCCTAGGTTTTCATAGTTTCTATAATGAGCATGTATGATTTATCATATTGTGTTAAGTTACCTAGGAAACAGACTTTAGGAAGATTTGTGTGCAGAAAATTTACTGGGGAAGAGATCCACTCTGGGCATACACTGCTTTATAACAGCCATTTAAAAATTTTGCCTATAATTCCAATATCTAACTTTTTAAGTCTGAGTCATATTTTCCCATTTTTGGAAGGGTGGGTGGGAGAGGGTGGCAGAGTGGGTACAGGTAGATATCTTAAATTATATCCTAAACATTGTGATAGTGCATTCTGGGTTCTGCTGTGTTTTTTACAAATATTAACGTTTAGTTTGTTTTAGAAGGCAGTTAACTTTGCTGCACTTAAACTCTAAACTTAGTTTTCCCTTTGGCAGGCAGCTGAAAACACTGCTACATTCTTATACTAGTTTTTTAACAACTCTGATCAATTACAATTACAATGTGGTAATAAAAATGTATTGCCACTATGGGCTGGAGATGCAGCTCAGTGGTAGAGTGCTTGTTTAACATGGGTGAGACCCTGGGTTCAATCCCCAGTAATACAAAAAGAAAAAGAAAAAAAAATCTCTTACTTGAAAGAACAAAATGACTTAACTCAACAGAAGGTACACTCTCACATCTCTGGAGGCCGAAAAGTCTGAGTCAGTCTGAGCAGGATGAAGGTGTAACAAAAGCAATGGTCTTTTGGGAAGATTCGGAGAGAGCCTGTTCCTGGCTGCTGCTGGCTTCTGGTGGCAGTGGGGACCCTAAGCATATGGGTACACCAGCACAGTCCTCAAAGCCACCATCCTGAAATCTCCCTCTCCTTTGTCTTCACAGCACCATCTGCTATGTAGTAAAATCTCCCTCTGCCTCCTTCTTATAAGGCTGCATGTGATTGCATTTAGGGCAATCCCAGCTGGATAATCCAGGATAAGCTTCCTATCTTCAGAGCCTTAATTTAATTCCATCTGCAAACACTTCGTCCTGAAAGGCAATGTTCACAGGTTGCAGGGATTTAAAGGGCGATTTTTCAACCTACTACAGTTCGCACTTACCTGAGCTGCTTGGAGTATGCTGTGTTTACATGATTCAGCAGTCGGTATATGATTTGGTTAGTTTAGATTCTGAATTGAGGACTCTCTTTCTGGATCTCTCTTCTCTGGTCATGTAGAACTCTGTTCCTTCTTTATTTCAGGTCAGAAAGATTGTCCCTTTTGCTGTTGTTGCTGCTACTGCTGATGCTGTTTGACACTGAGAAACCATGTTTGGAGCCTCCTGGGCCCTATTTCAAGGCAAAAAGCTGTATAAAGCAGAAGACACCCCCCCCACCCTTTCCTTTTTCCATGTATAGATTTTACTATGGTGTTCAGCTTCTGCCTGCTTTTGACTATTTCTCAGTACCCTCAAGTTAATTATTCTTTTGTTAGAAGTTTATACTCTATCTATAGGGGCAGTGATCCAACAATAACTACTTCCCTACTAAGAGGAGTGGGTCCTCCATTTTCTTTTTAAGAATACAAAGCACATTTCAGAAAGCAAACAGAACCTTAACATGTCACAAAAGCTTGAAATCATTTTAGAGTATTCTCATGACAAAATAAATTAAAATTCTAAAGTGAAAAGGTAAATAGAAACCCTAAGTACTATATATGGAACAAAAATCTAATTTTAAATAATCTGAGACAAAAAGAAAAATGATTAGAAAATATCTGAACAATGATAATGAAAATAAGAAGTATTAGAATATAAAAATACTAGCTAGAGAAAAAGCATTACTTAGAGAAAAATATTACATTTAAAGGTAAAAATATTAGTTTTTAGACTTCTGGTAAGATAGAGACCAGGTAAGCAGCAGAGAAAGATCCCCCTGGAGGATCAACAACAAGATACTGAAATACAGCAACATTAGAAAGACAAGAAGGAGCAAAATGGGTGCCCTGGTACCCTGGACCCAGGAAAGATCTGAAATGGGCATTGAAACTCTCAGAAAATCAAACAAGACCCCCCCCCCCGGAGAAAAGGCTTGGAGGGCCGCCATGGCACAGTTAGAGGAAGAGGAGGTGGAAAAGGAAGGAGCCACTGCTCCATACACACCCTCAGCCCTCTCCTTCATTCCGGCTCTCACAGCTTCAGCCTCAGAGGTCCCTGCTTGAGGAAGCATCCCCAATTGGCCAGGGGAAATCAAAGTCCTGAGAGTTGGTTCAAAATCAGAGAGGAGAAAGCGCAGCCCGAAAAGGAAGCAGTGGAGATCAGGAGTGGTTGAATCCAGTGTGAGGATGAGAGGATACAAAGGCCATTGAAGCAGAATCCCCACTCAGCAGAAATCTTTCTAATCAGTGCCCTGAGGCAGGCTGGAGTCAAGGAAACCAGTGAGCAGCCCACCACACCCAGCTCTACGCCTGTCCCAAGGGTATGGCCTCAGACCTCTCCACTGTGTGAGCAAATACTAGCCAACAGTAGCAGAAAGCAGTGGAAGCGACCCCAGGACCACAGTAATTCCCAGGGACCCAGTCAAAAAAAAAAACAAAACAAAACAAAAGGGAGCTGGAGCACAACAGAAAGAGTGAGCTGCAGATGGAGGCAGGCTACACAGCCCCACACTCTTCTCACTCCAACACCAAGCAGGAAGCATGATTTTAGTTACCGGGATTCAGCTCCCACCCTGAACTCCCTATCCAAGCACTGTGAGTCCTGGTGGCCCGAGCAGTCACCATGTGATCTTGACAACAGACTGAGTCACCAGGCTTCAGGACTCACCCTAAATTACTAATATGAGCACCAAGACAGGCTCCATACTGCTTGCATATATGAAAAATGTACGAACCCATAGCATCAAACTACATGAAAAGCAGCAGTCCTGGAGCCTGAGAAGCAACATACTCTACACAGCAGACCCGAGAAAATCCTCCAATTCTTTCTGAGAACTGATAACTAAACTTAGTACACACTGTGGACTACCACAGTGAGCACAGGTGGAGGAGACCTCATGCTACTTTTGCCTAACATCATAAGTATACCCAGTGCCCAGCAAGATCGAGTGGTGGGATGAGACGAAGACATGGAACTAGGGTGTAGACCCACCTCTCTAGCTGGGAGGGAATAGTCTCCAAAGACACTAATGGCCTATGAGGGGATATCAGGGACTTTGGCAGAAGCTCTGAGGCCTGAGGAGGGGGGGCCTCCCTTCAGGTTGCATGAGAGCCCTGAGAATCTAGACTGGGCCTCCCACAGAGCAGCACTGGGACAGAGTCTGGGAATCTGTGGGGGTGGTCCCACAGACTTGGATCGGCCAGGGAGTGTCACCCCCCATGGTGTGTCCAGTGCTTTGCCCCATCCCAGGGGCCAGCCAGGCACTCTGCCTGGCCCCTGGAGCGTGCCAGGCCTCTGCCCCATCCCCAGAGATCCACTTGGCCCCGAGGGCATGCCAGGTGCTCCTCTAGGCCCCTGGGGTGTACCAGGTGCTCTGCCCGGCCTCTGGGGTATGCCAGGCACTCTGCCCTGCCTCTGGAGCTCCACCCAGGCCCAGTGTGTTCCAGGCATCTGCCCCACCCCCGGAGCTCCACCTGGCCCCTGGGGCGTGCCAGGCACTCCACCCAGTCCCCAGAGTGTGCCAGGCCTCTGCCCCACCCCCCCAGGGCTCCACTCAGCCCCCGGGATATGCCAGGTGCTCTGCCCTGCCCCCAGAGCTCAGCCCAGCCCCCAGGGCATGCTAGGCTCTCCACTTGGCCCCTGGGCACTGCCCCGCCCCCGGAACTCCACTCAGCCCCCAGGGTGTGCCAGGGGCTCTGCCCCACCCGCAGAGGCTCCACCTGGCCCCTGGGGCATGCCAGGTGCTCCACCAGGCCCCTGGGGCATGCCAGGCACTCTGCCCTGACCCCAGAGCTCTGCCCAGCCCCCAGGACATGCCAGACGCTCTGCTCTGCCTGGCCCCCAGGATAGCCCTGAAGACTACCCTGAGCCTATAGATGTGGATGCACTGACAAAGCCTGGTGGTTCGCTGTGTAACCCCGCCTACCTGACCTCACACCTGACAGTTGTGAGGGCTTGGCAAAGCATGCTTCTCCACCTCCTGCCATAGTAATTTGTGTACACCCACATAATATGCAGCATATTTAGAAGCAGCCAAGTCTCTGCCCAGATTAAGAGCATGCATGAAGGAGTAAATAAACCAAAAGTGCAGTTACTACCAATGGGAAGACCACTGATATGGTGGTAGAACAATGGAGGTGAAGTGGAGAAAACTGATTAATTGAATGAGCCATCATCTATATAACTAAGTAATAAAGATGAAGATAACATTATGTAATACAATATCCAGTGGTATACCCCTACCATTTTCTCTGTAATTTGGTATTTCCTTTATTGTTTTTGTGTTAACATATCCAAAGACAACACTATGTAATACAGCATCCAGTGATGGTTCCCTAATGTCTCCTCTGTAATTTGGTATTTCCTTTATTGATTTTGTTATAACAAATACGAAGATATTGTTATACAGCAAAAAAAGAGTAGGTTTTTTTTTTTTTTTTTTTTTTTTGCGGTACTGGGGATCAAACTCAGGACCCTGTGCTTGCTAGGCAGGCGCTTATTCCACTGAGCTATATCTCCAGCCCCCAAAATATTAGTTTTTAAAAGAGAAGACTGAGAAATCAGTGATACATATTCCTAGTTGAAGAAGAGGGAAAAAAAGGATGTGACATCAAGACTAAAGCCAGGGAAAGAACAGAGATAAGAGCAAAAATCAATAAAATAAAAAAATACACTAGAGAAAATTTAAACAGCCAAATTGATATTTGAAATGATTAATACATTTTTATGTACTGCAGAAAACTGGGAGAGTAACCATCAAATTCATCAATAACCAAGAATTAAAATTGGCTCATAAATGTAAACCCAATAGATATTAGTTATAAGGAAATATTATGAAAAATTTCAGGCAAATAACTTTGCAAATTTGGATTCAATGGAAATCTTTCCTCCATTCCCTTTTTGATCCTTCCAAGTCTCTTGCTTGGGGTGGGGCTGACAGCAAATATAAGAAGTATATCTGTTTTTTTATTTGTAATACTGAGTATTGAACCCAGCACCTTCACATTGGGCTACATCTTCAGCCCTTTAAAAATTTTTATTTTTTAAAATATTTTGAGACAGAGTCTTGCTAAATTACCCAAGTTGGCTTGGAGCTTGAGGTCCTCCTGCCTCATCTTCCCAGAGTTCTGGGCATGTGCCACTATCACCAAGCTTGGGTCCAGAACCTTTTATAAAAACACTGATACCATATTCTTAGCAGAAGTTTTGAATCTGACTATTGTGTGTCTTTGCCCTTATTTTAAGGCACAGGAGACTGAAGTTTATCTTCCTTTCCCTCTCAGTTTAGGTACTACTGAACTATTTTAGAATGGAACAGAGTTGCTATAGTTTGAATGAATGTATTTCCCAGAGATCCTGTGCTGTAAAGTTGATCTCTAAGGCAGCAGTTTAGAGAGGTGGGGCTGTAAGAGGCGATCATGTCAAGAAGGCAGCCCTCAAGAAAGGAAAATCCTTGTTATGTGGTACCTGGGCCATTGTGGCCCCCGTCCTTGTTCTCTCTCTTTCCTGCACGCATATGGGTGTGCGTGTGTTTCCTTGCCCTCCACCTTCCACCGTGGCTGTGGTACCAGGAAGCCCTCGCCAGATGCCGTCCTCCCCACCCCAGATCGCCCCTCCTCCAGAACTGCGAGGAAGTAAACTTCTGCTCTCCATCAGTTACCCAGCCTCAGGGATTCCACTGTAGCCACAGAAAATAGACTAAGAGAAGGGGTCTAATGTGCAGTCCATGTCCACTGCAGATAACGAAGGAAGGGCACCTGTTTGTTATTCCACAAAGCTATTCAGAAAACAGGATTTTCAGTGGCAGTTACAGCAGTCGGCAGTGGATGGAAAACCATGTTAAGTAAGGTTGAGCAGCAGTGCCCTAACGATGTCTGATCTCCGACTCTCCGAGAAGAGCAGAGACTAAAGCTACAATTTAACGGCTGAGTTGAGCATCAGCCCCTCCCCATGAGATCCGGGAACCCAGAGGACGTCTCCAGTATGAACGTGCCCTTTTGTCACCTTCTACATCGAGTCCTATTACATGTATGGGGCGTTATTAAAAAGAAATCAGTAGCCTCCATTGTAAAACAATGGAATAGTGTGTAAAGATGTTCCGACCATGTCAGCATGGGGCCTTTCCTGTAAGTCTGCCCTTCGGGTACGCAGCAGTCACCACCAACACAAAAGGAATTCTAGTCTTACTCTTAATCCCCAGAAGAACCGCAGTGGCTCTTGCTAGTCCTAAATTGCTATTGTTGACTGTATTTTCAGTATCTAGTTTCCCAGTCTCATTTCCCCTCCACACAGTGTGGACAGCATGTGTGTGTGTGTGTGTGTGTGTGTGTGTGTACTCACACGCTGCTTTAGCATCCCTTTGCCTGCATCCCCCAGTGGCTCTGTAAAAGCTAGGTCAGTGGACTGATGTGATCTCTGAGATGCTGCAGGCGGGGTTCAGCAGGACTCTTCAGAGCAATAGGCAGAATCTCTGTCGCATTTCTGCTGTGTCAAGTACAGCTTGAAATTTTGATTGGAAAAAAAAACCCTTTTGTTTCTCTCCTTCTTCGTCACATCAGGCTATGTTAGGAGCTGTTCTCCTGGGAAACTTGAAAGTGAGGAAACGGTGGGTGGAGCGGAGAGAAAGAAAGGGAGTACATGCTGGGGAAAGCTGTCCTGTTGCTGTAGTTTCCTCTCCTCTCACTGAGATTTAATCAGAGGTTGGAAGAAACTAGAGTGTTTGAAGAATGGGAGCCAAGGCGGGGTGGAAGGAGGGTAGGACTGGAGAATTCAATAACAGGGCCAAGAGAAGCTTAGCAATGCAATGCCAAATAAATTATACTGTGGAGCTCTGCAAGTGATTAGGGAGTCAGAGCCATGCAGGGAACAAGGCAAAAATTGTCCCACTGTTTCATTTTGAAACTGCAGCTATATTCCATACTAGGCTTCCAGCGTAGGGGAATCCATGCTTGTGTTTCTGCAATTCCCCTCTTCACATGAGAGAAAACCAGTGCCACTCATTTCCCCTCATCCTTCCATAGGAGTCCACACTTGTCCCAGGTGCTTTGAGCTGACTCATGAAGCAGACCTTAATTTTAGCTACTGTCTCAGTTACTTTTTCTCATTGCTGAGATAAAATACCCAGTGCCCAAAGTTAGAGAAGGAAAGGTTGATTTGGATCACAGTTTGCAGGGATTTCAGTTCAGAGTTAGCTGGCTCCAAGGCAGGGTGGCATGGCACAGAGGCATCACAGAGGAGAAACAGCCCATGGTGGGCAGGAAGCAAAGCAGTACACAACAAGTGACAAGCCACTTTCTGTCCTTTATATTTTATCTAGGCTTCTTCCTGTCCTTAGGGCAGGTACCACTGCACACTTAATCATAGCACCCTTAATCCTGGCATTGCAGTGTGAATCATTCCCAGCATAACACACTCTTTATCCAGCCACTTCTGCAAAAGCCCCACCTATGATTCTGAGGCTTTGTGGGGGACACCTACATAAGCCATAACAGCTACTGATCGTGGTTTTCCTAACTTCTAGTTTAGGTGATATTTGTGTATTATACAGATGCTGGATTATTGAGGTACCAACTGAACCAGTCCTAAAAGATGGTTCAGGGAAGAAAAAGGACATGATTTCTGCTGGAAGAAATACCAGAAAAAGTTACCATCTGTGTGGTTGCAAAAATAATGGTTGATGGTCTTAAGATCCAGATACTAGACGTACCTAGCTATGTGACCTTGGGCAAATTACATTTGATTCCTTCCTTCACAGGGTAAGTGGGGTGAACTTAATGATTTCTAAGATTCTTCAAACTCTCACTTTTATAAACCACACACTCAACAAGCATACACTGTTGATAGATGTATGTTGTGTCCTATAAACCAAACATATACATATCACTGGGTTTTATAATCATTGGGTTAGTAATGACTCTCCTGCTTACTTGAGAAAAAGGAGTGGAATTGTGTCTGAAAATGATTTAGAAAATGTAAAATGCTCTGCAGCATATGCAGATGTACAGGTTTTTCTCCCTGAATCTAATAATAACCTGGAAAGAGTCTTTTATTTTAAACTATATAAGGAGTCTGTTCCAGATAGAAATAATCTTAATACTACTCTTCAGTTAAAAGCATGAGCATGTGTACCCCTGTGTGCACAAATGTGCACACACACACACACACACACACACACACATCTGCTAATAAAGTAACATTGTATGCTTGCCATAAAGGATGACTTCCATGATGTTTTTCACATTCAGCATTGTATTTACAATATACTTGCCAAAGGAATGAAGGAATAAGGAATGGAAGAACTCACGTAGCATAGATTTGTTTAGTATTCTTGTATGTCTAGTTTCAGTTCCTGTGTTCCCCTGTTCGTTTTTTTCTTTGATAATCTGCCTTCTCTTCTGCTTAAACCTAGAAGAGGGTGGGCTGGAACTCAGTGTGACTCAAAATAACTTATGGTGAGGAATCAGAAGATGACAGTACTGAAAATGCACATTTCCAGCAGTACTTTGCTGAATTAATTGCCTCCAGACCGGTCTGTAACAAGCTCAGTTTGTTACTCTTGTCGGGCTCCCTAGTACCTAGCTCAGAGTGTGGCACAGAATGAGTGCCCAGTAATACATGAATGAGTCTCCCAATTCAATGGAATAATTGGTGTCATAGGGATGAAGGTACAAGTCTCTAAGTAGAGACTCAGGAGGTTTTGAAACTTTTTCAGTCATTTCCATTCCCTGTTAAGAGGATTCCCCCCTACAAATTGTATTTGTTGCTTGCTGTTAATTACCTGTAAAGTGGCCCTTTCCCATTGCCAAAAACGTGAAGCATTAAGAAGAAATCAGTTGAACTGCAGGAACAGCATTTGTTAAGACATCTACTTAATTTAAGTAGGAGATGATTGTGACTGTTTGTAGGCAGGAAGGCACTAACCCAAGACAGTTCCTGCCCCTGATTTTATTTCTGACCTTCCTACTTTGTTCCTCCATTTAAGGAGTCCCTTGGCATTCACATTCTCCCTCACTAGACAGTAGAGATGAACAAAGGGTACGCAGTGATTCTGCTACCATCACTCGAAGGGAGACTTGGAGTCACCCAGACTCTGGTGCCTTCTACATTCTCTCGGGGTTTGAGTACAAGCAAAAGAGAAATAACGGACTCACACCCGCAGAACAGCGGTTAGTCTGGTGGCAATTGTATCAAGACTTTAGCTACCAACTGAACTGTCCAATCCTTAATTTATTTCCTTTCCCGTTTCTTGAGAGCTGATTATGTCGCATTTGTCCATTGGAAACATTTTTGCTATCTGGGGATATTCTGGGGGTTCTCTGCATTTTAAACGGAAACAGGTCAGCCTTTCTGCTGTAAGAGAAAGTACCATGTTATATTTAGGGAAATAAAAACTTGAAACAAAATCCCTACACTTTAAAAGATTGCGGGTTGTTTTTTACATAAGCATACGTATCTCGTTTTCCTATTTCCTAGCCCAAGTTCATGCTTCTCTCTCCAAGCTGTCTCTATTTTCGCCTGTCAAATCTCCCTGAGCAGATGGTCCCTTCAGGAAAGCTCTGGGAAGTGCTGGATGTCTGGTTATGAGGCTCCTCCTTCCCTCTTGGGGCCTCAAGCGACAAGTCCTCAAGCCGATTTCTGTCCTCTTTGCGGTCCTTGACCCGGCAGCTGCGGTTCTGGTACCAGGGTCTGCACAGACCCTTTGCGGTTGGCTTCATCAACCAGCCGGGTCCGCACCAAGCTCTGGTCCTGGGAGTGAGAGTGATATTCCTTCTGTCCAATCAGAGAGCAGGGTTGCTCCCAGGCCCCCGCCCCACTCTCCCCGCGGGCCCAATCCCCGCTCTCCAAGGCCGGGCTCTGCTGTCAAATCTCTCGGTGGGCTCCGCCGAGGCGAGGAGGGGCGCTGGTGCGAGATGCGCTCCCAGGTGTCTGCCGCGGAAGTGGGAAACCTGTAGGCTATGGTCCAGCTGTGCCGAGGCGAGCAGGAGCTGGGAACAGGTAGGAGGCAGGACTTTCCATTCTTTGCAAATGAAGAACGCGTGTCTCCTGCCCGCGCCTCCCTGCCCCTTCCCCCTGCCCCGCCCTTGTCACCCCAAATCTCCTGTGGTCGCTGCAGCTCCGCTCAAGAAGTACAGAAGCGAAGACTAGGGTAAAGGTTTCCGGGCGTAAGAAGGAAGGATTTAGGATGCAGGAGCCCGGCGGTGACGGGCAGCGAAGGGCGGCATGCCCCAGGAGAGGGGACCGAGCCCCGGCTCCGGGCTCCCCAACTTTCCTCTTAGAGCTGCAGCTGCTCCTGCCGGCCACTCGCCCCAGGGATGCCGTGTGGGTCCGGCAGGGGTCGACACCAGGGTCTCAGATCGCCAGGGCTCCTGTCCTCCCCACGCCTGTCTGCACCTTCTCTTCCCGGGGCTACACCTGCAGGCTAGACTGGCGCACTCTGCACCAGCAGCGGGGATCGCAGCGAGGGCGAGGAGGAGGAGGACGTGCTGGCTCCTGGCTCTGCTAAGAACTAGCTCCCTCCAGGAGTGGGGGTTGGGGAAAATTCGTGCAACTCGAAGGGATTTTTCGATTAATTAAGGCTCTATTGAGAGAGCACGGGCCCTTCTCCAGGACCTGCTGCAGACCGAGGGGGCAGAGACAGCAGGCGTTGGCTCTCCTCTCCTACCCAGGTGTTTTCTGGTGGGAATCACCCCCTCACCTAGTTTCTGAAAGGTGGATTTGGTCTCCGGGAGTCCCAGAGTCCTGTGACTGTGCCTGGTGGGTTCCCGCATACTGCAAGGTAGCTGGGTGACCGCATCTGGGTCTTAGGTGTTGGCCCAGTGCCGCTTCCTTCTGGAGTCAGATTGCTGAGAGCAGGAAGAATTGCAGAGCAACCAGACACTGCATCCCCTCTGGGAGCCTGTAGACGCCTAGCTTTGAAAAATTCATGGAAAACTAGGTTGATGGGAAGGAGAAAAGATGGGAGAGCTGCAACCTTTCTTCACATATATATGTTTTTCATACCAAATCCAGCATGGGCATTTGTATGTGTGCTAGCGCTCGCACATCTCCAAGGTAGAGCTATATATAGCTCCTGAACACCCAGCCTGGCTTCCCTGCTGCTAAGCAGGCTGCTTTGGCCTTCTAAAGCAATCTGCAAGCGCTGAGTGGGAGGGACCAAAGAGAATCAAATTCTCCATTGGGGGGAAAGCCAGAGAAAAGGCACTCACGCTGATGAAACCCTGCATGAAGTAATCTCTGCAACTCACATAAAGATCGGTATTTTGAAATATTATTTTGAATAGATTCTTAGAGTGCTATCTTATCACCCCCCATTTCCTTGCATTTTTCAGCTTCACAGCGAGCATATAGACCTTACACACCGTGAAGGGTAACATAACATCCGGTAAATACATACCCTACCTGGGATATTTGGTTAAACTTGTAGGAGCGTAACAGTGTGCTTATGCCTATACCTTGGTTATTTGGGAGGAAGTGTATCTGGGTGGTAACTTAGGGCTAGCAGCATTTGGAGGTCTTCAAAAGGACCCACCTACTTTCCAGAATGCCTAATTAGGTGACTATTAGAATCTTTGGGGGCCAGTTTTGGTTGTATATCTCTTCGTACAAAATTTTCTTGTGGGGTTATTTAAATTCGTGCTGTAGTTTCACAGCATACCTATTTTCGTATCTTATTACTTTGACTTTATTTTATACATGTATCTGCATTTACTTTTCCTCCTGACTGTAGTTATTTATGCCTCCTGAAAAATTTCCTCTGTTACAGATGAGAAAAACTGAATTTCAAGAACACATATGAGGCTGGGGATATAGCTCAGTGGAATAAGCGCTTGCCTAGCAAGTGCAGGGTCCTGAGTTTGATCCCCAGTACCGCAAAAAAAAAAAAAAAAAAAAAAAAAATCACTTCAAGAACACATGTGATGTGCTTAAGATATTCTAAAATCTTCACACTTAGTATTGTAATAACCTACTCTGTATTTATACTGCGTGGCAGTTTTCCTTCAGTTAGAATACCTTTCAGCTTCCCACCATTTTTGGTCAGTGTTAGCAGTAACAGTATACACTAAATTTATTCAGTCCCGATCTTACATATATCCCTAGAAAATTCAACTCTGATTTTCTAGAATGTAAGTGTGAAGTGCCGTATTATTTTGTAGATGCATGACAGTCTACCAAGCTAACCATCACAGGCAGAGGGAGCTGGCTTTTAATTTTTGCTAACTGCCTGATTATCTGATCTGGGGTAAATTGTTTATGCTCTTAGGGTTTCAGTTCTCTTCTTTTTAAAAGGAGGGTAGTGGCATTGACTTTCCCTGTTGCTATGAAGTTTCTGCAAAATGTGGGCATGTTTCCATAGTGGGTCACTAATGGAGATACTATTAATTATAATACATTGGCATGTATCAACTATTGCATTTTTAACATCCATGGTTCTAATGCAGAGTGATCCCTCTGCGCTATTAGGTAACTTTCATTGACAAGCGTTATCACAGTTAGTCATAGTTTTGTTGCTTCATTTTGTTTGATATCTGCTTTGTTTTTAATTAGACAGCAAGTACTTTGCAGAAAAATACCATAACCTATATATACCCTGTCACACTGATCCCTGTTGCATTCTTTATACCCATTTGAATTGAACACAGTTCTGAGAATCCAGAAAAGTGTTGCTGAAGAAATGTCACTGTAAGGGGTCATGTGGGTGAATGCTGGGATAATGTGGGGGTAATTTATTTACTTATAGAAAGCTAGCATTGGAAACTATGGGGCCTGGGGGTTTCATTATCCTCTCTTTGATGACTAATGCATAATGTGAGGTGTTTCTATGTCCTTCCACAGAGTAATTCAGTTTTTTAATGGGATGAGGGCTCTGTGGTGGTTTTTCACACATTACTTTCTCTCTTCATTGAAACATGACACCTAATTGTCCTATTTCCCTATACAAAACCTGCCATATACTGTGAGTAGCTTACTGTAAAAGAAATGAACAAATGGTGCCATCTGAATTCGTTTCTCCATGTGAATCAGCTGTGATCCACCCCATGTTACTGAACATATCCTAAGTCCCTAGTGAGCTCCTACTCTTCAAATCCAATGTTTGATTTTTTTAAATTAGTGTATTGTCCATTGCTTTCCCTTCTGACCTGTCGTTCTCCATGGAATCCTTTTCTTCCTTGAAATTTTACTTCTCAATATTCCAATGTTGTGATGTCAGTCTTTCTCTTTTCTAAACCTCTACCCTTTGTCACCCTCCCATCTGCTCTTCCCCAACATTGATGACAGTTTACTTTATTGGAAATGAAATTTCCTTCTACATTTGTAGTCCTTAAATCTTCTTCATTAGCCATTGCAAAATACTACCCCAGAGACACAGAATAAGCCTACATGTGCTAATATTTACATATCATTGTGCAGACAAATGTTAACAACTCAGTTGGGGGTTGTCATAGCACTTGTGTTAGAGGGGTCTTATTTGTTTATTTGTTTGTTTATGGTAAAATTGATTGAACCCAGAGCCTTGTGAATGTTTGGCAAGCACTCTAGCACTGAGCTGCATTTGCAGGTAGGGGATTTTAGAAAATACACATTAAGTGAGATAATGCATGTAGAACATTGAACATAGGGATTTGCCGGTAGGAATTATTTACGAGTAATAACTATTGGTAGAAGTCTTGCTTACAGTAAAGACAGTTTCCACAGCGGAACTGTTCTCTGCTTTTGTACCATCACTCCGTGTCACCCTAAACTGGCTTTTACCAGTGGATGCTACATCTGTCAGGCTTTCTGACTTGTGCGTAGTTTTTTAGACTTTCTTTCTTCTACTTCCAGGTGTCCACTGTCTCTTAAGTACTTAGGTTATTCATTTTTGTCTTAACTTAATATATCTCTCTCTGTGTTTTCTCTAGTGCCGCTTTTATCTGTTATTGGATTAGCGCTTGTATTAGTGAAGTAGACAATGCATCAGTCTTTCAGTTTTCATCTAAGATGCCGTGTGTTACTATGGATACGATGTACATCAAATTCCCATTACTATTTCTACCTTGCGTCGAGACTGTCATAATTCACATCTTAAGGAACTCTGACTGGAGCAAGAGACACTTGGGTTCAACTTGTAAGAATAGAACTTAGTTGTGTAACCTTAGAAATATGGCAGAGGAGGATGGGATATTTCACTATGGTTGTTTATATGACTTATTGTGTGCAATTGCATTTGAAAGTGCGCAATATATACTTATTAAAATAATTGTAATGGTTGATACATTGTGTCAACTTGAGAAGTCTAGAAGGTTAATTAAGTAACTCAGCAGTTCTATACCCTGGGGTGTACAGGACGTTCCCTTACCTCTGTAGGATATTGTTCATTATGTCAATTTGAGAAGTATTCTACCTGAGGAATCAAAAATCTCTTCAACTTAAAATTTCTTTCAGGTTATTCAAGCAAAGGAAAAACATCTCAAATTGTTTTCTTTCAGTACCAGATGGATATTTTAAAACCATATTTTATTAGCAAATTGATTTATTAGTTAATTATTGAAATACATAAAACAATAAAAATTTTAAAACAATAATTTACCAAAATATCCACTGCCATATCTATCTCTCTTTTATTCTATATTTTCTTTTCAAGATATACCTTAATAGAATTTGAGTAACAAAAATGTGTTAACTTGATATTTTTCATTTACTAGTAACTATGGGCCAAAATAAACTCCTTTAAATTACGTGTGTCAGCTTCTTCCCAGTGATGGGAAAGTGACTAATACACTGACTGATTTTTAAAAAAAGTTTTTGTGTCTTTTTGAGACAGAGTCTCACTATGCAGTTCAGGATGCCTTGAGCTCACTTTGTAGTCAGATTGGTCTTGAACTTGCAACAATCCTCCTGCCTCAGCCTCCCAAGTGCTAGGATTGCAGGCATGTGCCACTATGCCTGGCTCTACACTGACTGATAAACCATTTATTCTTTCTAAAACTTCTTACCCACAAACTAGAATAAATTTATTCATTTAGCAAATGTTTGTAAGCACCATCACTTTGTGGAAAAGATCTTATCAGTTATTTTATATTGCAAATATTAATGAAATAGGATGCCTACAATTGAGGGACTTACAGTCCAATGTACAGGGGCAAATATGTTAACGAAAAATACATTTTTAAGAATATATTTTTGGTATAGCTCAAGAAATGCATAAAGGATACAGTGGTTGACCCCCCAAAATGGAAAATGATTCATGGTTGAGCCTGGGCAATTCCAGAGGGTACAAGTAAATTACATGAGGAAGTTACCCAGATGCCTATGGCTCCTACACCTGCTATACTGCCTTCTGCTTCCCAGCATGACCTATGGCCTTGTGGGGTGCACCATAGGATTAGCCATCAGTGGAGGAGAAGGCCGGGCCTGGTATATGGGTGGCCCTGCAAGTTATACAGGCACCACCTGCAAGTGGCTGCTGCATTACTGTCGCTTTCTGGGACTTCCTTGAAGGACAGTGGTGATGGTGGTCATCATGGTGGGCAGAACTTCAGGCAGTGTAATTGAGAGTACATTTTGCCTGGCAGGAGAAATGGCCAGATGTGTGACTGTATACTGATTCATGGGCTGGAGCAAATGATCTCGCTGGATGGTCAAGTATATGGAAGGAACATAACTAGAAAATTGATGACAAAGATATTTGGGGAAGAGGTATGGATAAACCTCTTCATGTGGGCAGAGGCTATAAAAGTATTTGTTTCCCATGTAAACACTCACCAAAAGGTGACACTAGCAGAAGAGAAATTTAATAATGAAGTAGATAAGATGACCCATTCTGTGGATAGTAGCCAACCTCCTTCTTCAGCAACCTCATCATTGCTCACTGGGCCCATGGACCGAATGGCCATGGTGGCAGGGATGGAGGTTATGCATGGGCTCAGCAATAGGGACTCCCACTTACCAAAGCTGATCTGGCTACAGCTACTGCTGAATGCAGCAGAGACCAACACTGAGTCTCTAATATGGCACCATTCCCTAGGGTCATCAACCTGTCCCCTGGTGACAAGTTGATTATCCTGGACCACTTCCATCCCAGAATGGACCACACTTTGTCCTCAATGGCATAGACATGTATTCTGGATATGGATTTGCCTTTACTGCATGTAATGTTTCTGGTTAAACTAGCTTCTGTGGACTCACAGAATGCCTTACCATCATCATGGAATTCTACATAGCATTGCCTCTGACCAAGGAACACATTTTACAGCCAAAGAAGTGAAGTAATGGGCCCAAGCTCATGAAATTCTCTGGTGTTATCATGTTCCTCACCATCCAGAAGCAGCTGGATTGATAGAAAGGTAGAAAGGTCTTTAGAAGACAGTTATCTGGCCAGCTAGGTGGTAATAGCTTGCAAGGCTGGGGTAAGGTACTTCACAAGGTTGTGTATGCTTTGAATCAGCACCTACTATATGGCATTGTGTCTCCCGTAGCCAGGACTCATAGTTCCAGGAATCAAGGGATGGAAGTAGGGATGGTACCTCTCACCATTACCCTTAGTGATCCACTAGCAAAATTTTTGCTTCCTGTTCCCATGACTTTATGTTCTGGTGGTTTAGAAGTCTTAGTTCCAGAGGAGGGAAGGCTTGTGCCAGGAGGCACAACAATGATACAACAATGATTGAACTGGAAGCTAAGATTTCCCCCTGGTCATTTTAGTCTCCTCATGCCTCTGAGGAAACTAAAAAGGGAGTCACAGTGTTGTCAGGAGCAACTGACCCAGACTTTCAAGGGGAAATAGAACTACTACTCTATAATGGAAGAAAGGGAGAATGTATGTTGGAGTACAGGAGATCTCTTAGGGTGCCTCTTAGTATTACCATACTATTATTAAAGTCAATAGGAAGCCACAACAATAAAGACAAAATGACAAATGGCCTAAAGCCTTCAAGAATGAAGGTATGGGTCACTCCCCCAGGGAAAAAACCAAGACCTGCAACAGTGCTTGCTAAAGGCCAAGGGAATACAGAATGGGTAGCGGAAGAAGGTAGTTCTAAATGCCAGCTCTGATCCCGTAATCAGCTACAAAAAAGAAGATTGGAATTGTGCTATTTCTCCTTTAATATGGTTGTAATGTAATATAATGTGGATAGAATTAATGCTAGTTCTTAAGGATTGTTAAAGCTGTGCTATAATGTTCAAGTTGTAAAATGATAAAAATAGCATCACCCAAGGAGAACTTACCTTCTATTCTGGTGAGTATGCAGGATAGTTATAACATGTTAGGCATAAGTATAAGCATGTTTTTGTATCTGGAGACTGATTTAAAGAAATATGTCTGGTTGAGAAGTTGACAAGGGGTGATTATAATGGTTGACATATTGTGTCAACTTGAGAAGTTTAAGTAACTGAGCAGTTGTACTTCCTGGGGTGTAAAGGACATGCACTTATAGCTCTAGGATGTTGTTATTGTATCAATTTGAGAAGGTTAGAAGTTTAACTGATTCAGCAGGGGGCCAGGGTCCACACTTTGTAAATGTCCTCAGCCTGTGCAAGAGGGCATGGAGATGGTGTGGGTATAAAGAACTTCCTGCCCTTCTTTTCTCTTCTTGCCTTTGCTGCCTTGAAGTGTTGCCCTAATGGCATGCCACCCCGCCTTGGAGCCTTCTGTTTATGGACTAAAACTTCTATAAACTGTGAACTGAATAAGCTTTCCTTCCTTAATTTTGGGCATTGGTTATCTCAGTAGGGAGAGGGAAGTAACTGAGACAATAATATTAAACAAAAGTGACATTTTATGGTTACAAGGAAATGCACAATCATTTTTAAAGATGGAAATAAATTTAAAAATCCATGTAGAGAGATATACCTTCATTCTTCCATTCTCTTTGTTATTAATATACATAGAGGTTTTCAGTATGCAGATTTGAGTTTATGATGAACATTGGCATTCTTTTTTATTTAGCTTTTTAAAAAATAACTTACTATCATACCCCAAACATTTATTTCATTAAATATTCTTATTAGACATTTTTGTGGGTCCAGATTTTCTGTTACATGCCAGAGCCTTTAGAGGGTTTCCAGTTTTACACAGTTAACAAATTAAATATAAACGTATGTTAGATTTTTTTTCATTTCTGATCATTTCCTTATGAACATCTTTAAGGTTATAGAGCAAAGGTTCAAATATTATAGCCACATAATACTGATAAATTACTTCCCCCAAATGTATGCACATATTAATAAGCTACAAGGTGGGTGTATGGATTTGGCAATACAGTACTACTCTCATTATGATTTTTGAGAGTTGGCATTATGATTTTTTAAAAAAGTGACCATTTTAATAGTAGAAATTGTATAGTTATTTTTTAAGCTATGTTTCTATAGTTTCAGATGGGTTCAAGAAATGTTTTTATTGGTTTTCTATTTCTTAACCTGTGGATTACATTTGACAAGTTGAGTGATCATATTTTCTTCATATAATAGGAAATCCCCACATCATAACCACAGTCGACATCTGTGACAAAAAAATTTTTCTCACCTTGTTTTCTGTCTTTTTGAAAATATTTTCTGGCTTAAAGGATTTGTAACTTTACTGTAGTTTATAAATCTATTTGGAGTACTACCTATTGCACCTTCACAGCTCTTAAAAGTTTCTGCCACTTAACAAAGAATTGAATACAAAACATGGAACTGAGAGGGTATTGCTGGGCCTTGTCCCTCCTTGGGAGGGAGAGTTGGCTTATGTATATCATGTGTATATCCCACTGTGAAATGTCTCCGGGGACACAGAAAACACACTCTTACACTATTAGCTTCCCATTATTCTTTATGTGGCTCTTCCATGAAGGGAACAGTACCTTATTCTTTCTGAGCTACTATTGTCCATTTTAAAAGTACCACAGGGAAAAATGTACTATAGAAGATATTAATGACCAGGTTACTCAGCCAGAGCAGGGCACATTGTTTGCACAATTATCTGAATGACTCAGGCACTAAATCTGCTCCTGCCAGGATTATCCAGATGGTCCTTAATTCACTAGATAATTGCTCACCCTGTGCTTGAGTTTCATGCTGTAGACCTGAGAGGGTTATTGCTTTTCCTGTACTGTTTTGTTACTATGCCCTCTCAAAATGCTTAAGGTTTGTCACACTACTTTCTTTAATGAGAGACAGGTTGCCTGCTTCTTTAAGTGCATGAGTTTTTCAGAGTTATACAGAGTTTTGCATTAAACTCAGCTCATTTAATTCCTAGCTGTGTGACTGGGGGTTGTTTGCTTAATCTTTTCAAGACCTTAAAAAAAAATAACAGACATATTCAGAATTCATTGTCCTCTTTTCAGTTGGACTCTCTTGCTGTCTCCTTCCTTTCAAACTCATTCTCTATGTCACGAGCACAGCTGCCTCTCTGAAACCAGTCTCCTCATATGTATCTTTGGCTTCAAATATTTTTTATCCTACTGTAAGACGTCTGCAGAACTTTTCCTTGTAAAAGCCCTCTACTGAATGGTGCCTGATAACTTTTCTCAGTGCATTTTCTTATCATCAGTCAAGTATCTTCCTTCTCCAGTTGTTTATAATATCGATCACCCTGAGTTACTTGCATTCTTCATACTGCATGTTTTTCTCTTCTCCCAACTCCTCCTCCCCACAACACATTTTATTCTCTGCCATAAATAACTTGGCTTCTTGTCTGTCGTGGAACTGACCTGTCTAGCATGTTAATGCCTCCATGCTGGTGTTAGTTACCTGGATTTTTAGTCTTGAGTTTTGAGCCCTAACTCAGTGCTTCCAAAAAACTGCTGTACTTCTTACCCATACACTATTATAAGTGAGTGTTTGTCTGCTCCTCCTGCTGTAAGCTCTTGAGGATAGAGATCTTTCCTAGTTCTTGTGTCCAGTGAAAGACCACATTGTTCATACCCAATAAATATTTTCTGAAGACAGTAACAGGTTAAGACTAAACTAGATTTTAAGATTTCAACAAATGCAGTATTCCTGTCTTTACTTTTAAAATGAACTAATAAATAAAACAAGCCATGTTAATGTTCACAACATTTCAAAATTATGTCCTATTTTAAAAATGTATACAAGATAAAGTGCTTTTAGTGAAGAATTTTGGAATAAGACACCAAGTAATAATTCCAAAATTGCTAAACCATAGGTAAGTTTTTAAAAATTTCTGCACTTTAGATAAATATACTGTTACATAGAAAATATAGGCATACAAATTTTACTGCATTGTAATTATTGAAAAAATTAACTCCTTTTTTCATTTAATAACTTTTTAATTGTTATCTTTGGTAGCTTACATTACTTCAATTATCCTTACTTTTATAATCTGATATAATCCTTTGTAAGGGTTTTGAAAGTTAGATTGAAAGACATGATTATTTACATTACCAATAAACAAACACAGACAAGTAAGTCATTTGCTTAAGTTCCTGTGATAGTGACAAAATTGGACCAGCAATTGAATTCTACAGTTGAATGTTCCATGAATTAGTTATGCTTACCCAAAGCATTTCACTTGCCAGGGATATAGCTCAGTGGTGTAGCATCTGCCTGACAAACATGAGGTCCGGAGTTCTATTTCTGGTACCAAAGAATTTCACTAAAAGATTATCTCCATTGTTAAAGTTCAGTGTAAGCAAATTAGTCTTCGTTTTAATTATCCATTGAAAGTCCCAAGTAATCTAGTAAGAATTCAGTGCACTAATAAGTAGACAGTTTTTACTTTTGTTTTTAATAATTTGAGAAGAAACCAGCTCATGGGAGTATTTGATGTAAATACATCTTAAAATTTTATATTTACTTGTTTGATCATTTCAACTAACCTACACATAGAATGTTACTTATATTTTCTTTTATTCCTGAGGGCATTTCTTTTTTGTGTGAAATGTTCTTTCCCTTCTATTTTACTTGAATTATTAAAATAAATTACTGCATAATCTTAGGGTGCAACTTGACTCTTCATTTTGGGTTATTATATCATTCCACACAATCTTGGAGAATCAGCAAGGCAAATACAATTTTATTTAGAAACAGTATAAGTGTTGAATAATAAATTTATGAAAAATTGGTAGTCTAGTGATCTAATCTAGCTAGAAAGGTAACACTACTGAGTTAGAAGGTTCATTTTTCTACTATATGGTGGTGCATGCCTATAATTCCAGTACTCTGGGAGGCTGACACAGGACAATGGGAAGTTTGAGCCCAGGCTAGGCAACTTAGTGACATGGCAAGACTCTGTTTCAAAATAAAAAAATATATATGGGTTGGGATGTAGCTCAGAGTGAAGGGCCTGGGGTTCAGTCCCCAATAAATAAATAAATGAATAAATACTTGTGCAAATATCTTTTCTACAATATCACTTCAGATAACCAACGTTTATTGAACACTTACTGTAGGGCATTATTTTAAATGTGTTGCACACAGCTGCTCAAAACTACAATACTAGTGAAGTAGCCTTTTAAAATTTATTCCCAATTTGCAGATCAAGAAAATTAGAGATTTATTAAAAAGCAAATACTTAGGAAGGTTTGACTCCACATACAAATCATCTGACTCTGAATTCCAGGGTTTTAATCACTGTGTTATTTGCACTCAGCTCTGACCTCCAAAGACACCTGGTTTTAGTATTCTGTGAGTCATAGTTTAAAACTTTTCTAAGTGGGCAGAATTTATTCCTAGGCTCTCAATCTATTTAATGTTAGCATAAGAACTTAATTCTTCTAAATTATCATTGTTTTGTTTGTGGATAGCCCATAAACATAGAGGTCTTCCTCTATAGTGACTAGGGTGGTGAAGCTTCTCAGACATGAATGAGATCATTACAATACATAATTTAAATATTTATTATTAGAATTTTGACCAAAATATAACAAAATTTTATGCTTTTCTGCCCTACTTTTACTTTGTAATATCACAAATCATAAACAGTAATACTACCTTAAGGCTTCTAATTTGATAGTATTTAATTTAATTGCCATGGTTAATGAAAACACGGAGTTGTTATCTATAACAGGCAAGATACAAACCATAATTGTAATATTTTAGCTAGAAACACCACTTGTATAACACAAGAAAATTTTATAACAGATAAAAGTTTACATTGTATGTAATTTTTATAAAGTGATGTAATCCATTTTAATTGAAAATCTTTTAAAATGCCTAATAGATTGCTTTGATCAGTCCGTATATATTGTTTTGGAGATCATCACAACTGTAGTTACTAAAACAGTAACCAGGTTTTAAATTTTGGTTTATGTGTGAATTCAATGACAAGGAAAGCAGGGCATCTAGTTTCCATAAAGCATGGCATTATTGTGTTCCTTTCTTAAAAAAAACTTTAAAAGGAAAAAAATGACAAAGTATAGAAAAGTACACTGAAAATGTTCAAGGAGTCATAGCACCATATTCATACATCCGAAATCAGCACAGTTCATGAGAGAAAACCTCTCTCCCATTCTCAAGAGCCCCCTCTGCCAGCCCTTGTGGTGACTGTCACCTTGCACTTTCCCCAAAGGCATTCTTTTCTGAATTCTCAGACAATGGAATAGTTTTACCTATTTGCCCCCCTTTTCTCTATTTTTTGAAGTACTGAAGGTTAAACTCAGGGCCTTGGACTGAGCTACATCATTAGTCCTTTTTTATGTATTTTATTTTGAGACAGGGTCTTGCTAAATTGCTTAGCCTGGGCTTGAGCTTGTGATCCTCCTGCCTCAGCCTCCCAGAGTGTTGGGATTACAGATATGTGCCACCATGCCCAACTGCAGTGGTTTTCATCAAGCTTTTGTATCAAATTCATGCTAGAGGAACTTATGAAATGAGTTTTATAGTTTCTTTTTCTATTCTTGTAAAAATCTGTGTGATCTGTGTTATTCCTTACTTAAATATTTCATAAAATTCATTGATGAAGTCATTTGGCCTACTATTTGCTTTGTATCAAAATTTTAAATAAGAAATTCAAATTGTGGGAAATATATCATTCTGGTGCTGCACCCTCCCGGCCATGCAGTGTGGTGAGCATGTGGTCAGTGTCATCTCAGCTGAAGAAAAAGGAAGGATATCATGGCTTCCATCTGGACGTCTTCACACTGTGTCTGAGCAGGTTCAAGACAGGACTGTGAGCTGCCTGTGTCCCCGCACAGTGGTTCTTCAGTGGTGAGGAATACCTGGGCCACAGCACCATGGGAACGGAGTCTCTCGGAATGTTGGAGCTGAGTCATGTCACAGGTGCTCCTAGCCCAAACCCTTACATTTACTGACCAAAGAAGATAGTAAGCTTGAAGATAAACCACTTTGCATTTAGGAATCTAGCTAAATTGGTATTTATTCATTTACGAGGATGCCAGTATATGGCCGTGGCAGCATTAACAGTAAGGTGGGCCATTCTTTGAGGACTGGGTTGTGGCCCAAATACTGTACAGCTTCCTATCCCAGTAAAGAGAGGTGGTTAGAGCTTGGAACAGAGAGAAAGGCCCATAGTTAGCACCTCCCAGAGAAAGCCCTTAAAAAGGAGAATTAATAAAAAAGTTCTTCCTTATTAAAAACAAAGCTTTCCACTACAATCAACACATAAATCTCAACACAAACAAGCGAACAAAATAGAAAAATGAGAAGACAAGCTAACAAAATGCATCCAAAAAATTCCAAACATCCTCAACACTGATCCATGGGGCATCGAAGCGGAGGGAATCAAAGGTCACATGACCAAATTATTCACAATGGTACCAGAAGAGATAAGCAAACAAACCAATAAGGTATGTGCAAGCTCAAAGAACATACAGTGTAAGGAAACAGGTCCTGGACCAAATAGACAAAATGATATGCAAGTCTACAGAAGACACAAATAAAAAGCTAGCAGAGCCAAACAAAATGATGCAAATCATGAATAATCAGCATAAAAAAGAATTACAATCCTTCAAATTCCAAATAGCAATTCCAGAAATTAAAAATTCTATGGAAAGTATGGGCAACAAAAGTGACCCGTGTGAGGACAGTGTGAGAATTAGAAGACAAGGTGAGTGATGAGAGACACCTTAAAAACAACAGAACATGAGAAATGGACCCAACCACTCCTAGATGATGCAGAGACTATTTTAAGATTAATTGAAATTAGTGGAAAAATCAGAAGACAGCACAGATAGCATAACAAATTTTACAGAAATAATAGCAAAATACTTTCCAAGTAACACAAAATAATTTAATATACAGAGAAGTGAGACATATACAACCCCAAATAGCCATGATCCGAAAAGAATCTCTCCACAACACATGAAATCCACAAGACAAATATAAGAACTGAGTGTTAATGGTGTTAGAGCAAGCAGCGAATCGCTTACAATGGTAAACCCATTAGAATTACAGCGGACTTTGCAATGCAAACCTATAAGGCCAGGAGAGCATGGGGTGAAGTGTTTCAGTCCCTGAAAGAAACCGATTCCCAAGCCAGGATGGTAAATCCAGCAAAACTATTGTTTCGAGAATGTTGGAGAAATAAAATGTTTCCATGATAAAGAGCACCTAAAGAAATCCACGACCGACCATAATCCAGTTGTGGTGGCACATGCTTGTAATTCCAGCACTCCAGGAGGCTGAGGCAGGAGGAAAGCCACAGATTTGAGGCCAGCCTGGGCAGGACAGAAAATAAAGAGAAATTCATGACCACCAAAATCAGCACTTTTGGAAATTCTCTACGTTATCCTACACAAAGAAGTAGTGAAGCAAACAGTGACAGAAGGTCCAGCAGAATGAACACACCAGGTAGGATGAGCAATTAAGTGTAAGGGAAAGATGGAATCAGCAACAGGAAAATAAGGCAATGAAAGGAATAATTCAATACCTGTCAGTAATAATTCTCAGTGTGAATGATCTCAATTCCTCACTCAAAAGACACAAATTGTGGAATAGATCAAGAAACAAAATCTAATGGTGTGTTGTATACAAGAGCCCCATTTAACCAAGACACTCACAGACTAAACATCAAAGGAAGTTAGCTATCTTGTATATATAGAGAGGGGGAGAGAGAGACAGACAGACAGACAGACAGACAGAGACACTGAGATTTTCTGTCCCGTTCCTTTTTTTCTCCTTTCCCCCATCCCAGTTGTTCTTTCCTTTTGAGCAGTTTCTTTCTCTTTCACAATATCTGTTGTACACTTTGGATCTTGTTTACTTTTTCAGTTTCTCATACTAGGGAGACAATACAATGTTTACATATGTGAGTCTGATTTCTACTAGTTCATTGAAAAGAATGTGTTTTTTTGGTAACAGGAATTGAACTCAGGACCTTGTGCTTGCCAGGCAGGCACTTGTGCCGTTGAGCTATATCCCTGACCCAAAAAGAATGTTTTGTGCTTATATTGTGTGATTGATTTTTCATGCCTTTATCTTGTAATCTGAGCAGCTAGTTTGAAGATAACAACATGTAATGTTGTGTTAACCATTGTTAATCTTAACAATGTGTTAACCATTGTTAATCTTCTATAATCATGGTTCGAAATTATGTATCTTTTTTATTGTTGTTTTCTCTTTAAAATAAAAAGTTCTGAAAAAATATTCTATTCATAGTTTATAGTCACTTTATCTCTTTTTGGTAAGTTTTATTTTTCTTAGAATTTGTCTAACCTGAATGTTCAAGTTTATTCAACATTGTCTTTTAAAAATAATTTCACACTATCTTTTTAATATCCACAAGATTTTTTAATGCTGTCTGTCTTTCCCTTCATTTAAATTTTCTCAAAAGCCATTTGTGACATTCTGTGTATATTTTAAAAGTAACCTTATGTGTAAAATAGTTTGAAATATTACCAATGTTATTATAAAAATTGAAAACTGTATCATGCTATCTGTAATGCTCTACCACTTCTTTAAAATCATGAACTATATTTCTCCATGTTTTAGTGTTAACGTACTGTTTTCAGCACTTGCATAATATCTCTTTGCATGAAATACAATTTACTTATGTCACAGTGTTGAATCCTTGAGTTGTTTGTAATTTTCTAAAAACAAACGTTACAAGCACATAATTCTACAATGTAATTTTTGTACATTTCTGGGAATGTTTCCCTAGGATTCATCTCTAGAGTGAAATTGTTAGCAAAAGAAACATCTTTTACAGATTATTGATATTTCCAAGTTATTCTTAAAATGATCAAATGCTCTCTAGTAATTTGTATCTTAGCAACATGAATAAGAATGTTTATATTTGCATGTCTTCCCTAGTAATCCTTGAAATATACTTAAAACATTTTAATGCTCAGATAAATCTACTGCTGGATATACAAAATAACTGAAGTGTAATTATATGCTGATGCCATCATAAAACACAAAATTTGGCATTTCTGTATGGATCATTTTGTTATTTTCATGTATAGAAATATTTCAGTTATCATGAGGAAGGTGAAACATTTCAATTAAAGGATTCTAAATTGTTCTTATAAAGTGGAAATGGCAGCCAGGGATATAGCTCAGTGGCACAAGCATCTGCTTGGCAAGCACAGGGTCTTGAGTTCAATTTCTGGTGCCAAAAAAAAAATTCAAATGGCAAAACCTTTCTGCTTTGTTATTTGTGTGTTCATCATGTACTTTCAATAGAAAGATTTAATTCTATATTGCAATTCATGGATAAGAGATCTTGAGACATTTACTCAATTGAGCTTACTCCGAGTGGCTTAATTTTCTAAATTAGGGAGAGTAGATATGGAAGGAAATTTGCTGTCTTGTCTGTCAACTGGATGTTCAGGTCTGACCTTTGTGATTCAGCTCCTTAGGTGGGTGCCCCTTCTTCCTTGATTTCCTTCTTAAAGTCCTCCCCACGCCATTACCTCAGTCTCCAGATTCCGTAAAGGAGCTGTCTCTCATAGATAATGTACACAGTAATCCTTTCTTTTCTTTTTTTATTAGCTTTTATTTTGGCTATACCGGGGATTGAACTCAGGACATTGTGCTTGCCAGGCAGGTGCTTATTCCACTGAGCTATATCCCCAGCCCCCACAGTAGTCCTTTCTGTTAGCTGGAAATGGAAAGAAATAGTGTCAGTGAGATCTCTTTCCTTCATTTATTTTCTAAGTGGGTGGCAAACATGAGAGCCAGAGAATGGGACTGCAACAGTGGGAGAGGAGAGTAAGGAAGAGGTGGGAGGGGATGGGGGAGAAGAGCGGGTGGCGAGTGAGAGCTGGAGCTGAAGCAGTGCCTGTTCTGTGGGAGATATTTTAACTCTGGACATACAGTGAAGGATAAGTCAAAGGTTCCCAGCCTTCAGGATGCTTTAGGAGTGGAGTGTAGAGCTAAAATAACCTACAGTTGGGTAAGAGTTTTGATGCAAGAAGCGCAATCGATCGTATCAGGTGAAGGTCGTATGCCTAGGATAAACACAGGCTTGGAAACAACAGTCATGATTGTCTCAAGAAACTGAAAGAAATCTAACATATGGCAGGGTATGAATTATACAGTGGCAAGACGTGGCTGAGGAAGAGAGTGGCAGACCAAAAAAATTCCTAGAAAGCGTTACAGTGTCTCTTACCAAGCAATGATTCCACCTAAGGCAGTGATTTAATCAGATTTCATAACAGGTTTTTGATGATTTAACTAAGTAAAAGATACTAGATATAAGAATATTTTGTAATTTCAAACATGTTAAAGAAATTAAGACTCAATTTGCAAGAACACGTATAGACCATTCTTGATAAGCAATCTTGCTGCAAACTTAGAGGACCCCTATTTTTCCAAATCATTTCTATTTTTCTCCCTTTTAAGTTTGTTCTACAGATTAATGGGTTTAATTCTGGCTGATTCATACACAAACATAATCTGCTTTGATCATTTTTATTCCCAGTCATACATTGTGTCTTTTCTTCCCCACTAGTTTCACATTTTGGGGGGAAATATTTCAAAATGTGTGTCTTAATAAACTAATAATTTCATTATAGACTTCATTTTTCTGTTAGATACTGTCTTAATTAGGGTTCTCTATAACAGAGTCAATGTAAGATATATGCATGATTATACAAGGGTTCTATTAGGAAAGTTTATAGCATCAGAATTGAAAGAATATCAGTGACCAGCTGCCAAATCAGAGATGCATCCAAAATGGCTGCCATGGTTCTAGACTCCGGAGTCTGCCCCTCTCAGTGTGCAGGCCACAGGCCAGCCATCCACCAACACACTCAGAATTTACTACTCTGCTAGGTGGTTCTTACACAAGTTAAGTCGCATGTCATAATTAACAATCACAGCTATGTTATAAAATTTCCTTTAAATAATTAGTAAATAGATACACACACACACACACACACACATATATAAAATCTTCACCTTTTCCACCACTTCTGTGAGAGCCTGTTTTCCTCTAAGCCACAGAAAAATTCACAAATGTCCTAGACTTTGGATTTTTTTCTGCCAGTATGGATGAGAACACCATCATGTTTATTTTTATAAACAGATGTGGTTTCTTGTTTATACACAATCATATCTGTTATAGGAGCATGTAAGGTAATCATTGACAAGATGACTAACTTAAAGTAATATCTAGTAGACCTAGGACTTTAGAGATATTTGACACTGAAGGTGTTGATAATATATTTTGCAACTTCCTGTGCCTGATATCAGATTGACTTTTTCCTTTATTTATTATTGTCATAAAGCAATTAGTTGTAAAGCAGGAAGTTGCCATTACTGTTGACGTGGTAGTTTTATTGATCATATTCACATGTGCTCAGACGATCAGTCCTCAGCATATGAAAAGTTAATACTTGACATCAATTTCCTCCACTTTCTGATATTCTTGATTTCATATATTATGAAATGATATATTGAGAAGTCACAAAAGATAACTGATGTGCAACAAGTGTGATTAATGTCTATTGTGGTTTAGGGGTTATTGGTGAAACAATATGATATAAGACACATATTTTACAAGGTTATTTATAATAGTCACCCAAAGAATGATATACAAAGAGAGTGCAGGAAGTCTGTCCACACACTAAGGCCAAGAATCCAGCCGAGGGCCTGGATCCTGCAACAATGTACTACATGAGTCCAGCTGAAGGCCTAGAGCTCATAACAATGCCTCCCATGAGTCCAGCTGGAGGTCCAGAGCCATGACAACATCTCATGTAGGCCTGTTTCACAGATCTGCGCTGGGAAGGCCCAAAGGTTAGTGGTCGAAGCTAGAAAGTCTGTGCCAGTGGGATGAAGGATGTGTGCTAGCAGGCTGAGGGATCTGCACTAGAGCCAGGAAGTGATGCTCAGAAGAACCAGAGCTCCCTCGAAAGGTACCATAGCCATCCTCAGCAACAGTGAGGTCCAGAGCTACTCTGACGATCAAGATGGCTGAGTTTCCATCAGGGAAGCCAACTCAGCAAGCTTCTCCGGGAGACTAGCAGTGCACCGTCTTCCCCTCTGGAGCCAGGAAGCGATGCTTAAAGTGAGGACCAGAGCTCCCCCAAAGTGAACCGAAGCCATTGTCAGTGCCAAAAAGGTCCTGAGCTCCTTGGTAGATGAAAACAGCCAAGTTTATCAGGAAAGCCAGCATGACAAAGTTCCTCCAACAGAACCAGCAGCTCCTTACAGATTCTACCAGCTCCCAACAGCCTTTCTTTGGCCCCAACAGCCTCACTTCTTCTTCTCCAGTTCTGCCTCTTATGCTGCTGGCAACTATCCCCAGGTGGGCCTCCCATGCCCAGCACCACGCTTACTCAGTCCATCTGGGGGTTATAAGTTGACCACCAGTTGTCAATCCACTACAGTGTCCTATATTAAAGCCTTCACTGTTTTAGGAAGCATCATGCAGAGATATACTGACTTGTCCTTTTTCTAATGCACAAAATAATTGCATTTTTCAAAGCTAGTGATTGTCTATTACTGGTTGCATCAGAGATTTAAGATTTGCTAGAATTTACTTAAGAAAATTTATTTCACCCAGAGAACACTTTCCTTCACAATGCTGGTAGTGTGCTTTGTCTTTGAATCTTGGTTTATTATCTCTGCTTCATGATTACCATGAATCTTCTGCTCAGATTTTGTATGCTTATCTGTCCCCTTCATCACAAACTGGCTTTGGCGTGAGGCACGGCAAGTGCTGTGGGTGACGGATGGTGATGGAAGGTTATTCCGTCTGTGTCAAATCATAGTTTTCTTTGGTATTTATTCAACAGTGGTCTTTAGACAAAATTCTGGGCAAAGGCAACATTATTTTTTACAAAGTATCTTTGATGCTTTAACTAGATAGAAATTTTATGTGTTTATAGGTATAGCTGGTTAGCAACTACTCAGTTTTCAAAGTTATTCTTTGTCACATCTTTGGGGAAGCTTTTCCTGGCTTTACGTATCCCAATAAATCCCAATGCCATAACCCCTCTAGCACTTCATTATCTAAACTTATATTTCTATCTCTCTTCTTTACTGATGCGTGAGAGCGGAAGCCATGTCCTTTCCTGTTTCACCTTCCACTCCTCCCACACTGCCTTACGCTCAGAAGGGCTCGGCACAAAGTATGTGTCTTTTCTTAGTAAACAAATAAGACACATTAAAATGTTTTGAGATAACGTTGCATATTGTGAAAACACCAGAGGGAGGTCATCAATTTATCAGCAGATACCTGCACTAGTTCCTCCATATTGGTACATATAATAACAATGATACAATTGCTCTATCACTGACGTGCTATAGGGCAGTAATTTCAGAGAATTATGTGAAATTGTTCAAAATGATGAACCTGACTTCTGCTATTTTAGATTCCGTTTTAGGAGTTCTGGAATGTGAACCAGAAATCTATATTTCTAACTATATTTCTGGTGTTCTTCAGACTGTATTCCTGAGGCAATTATTTGGGTTGATTTAGATTCTAGAAACACACACACACACACTCACACACACACACACACACCCCTCTTCGTAGACTAAGACAAAAGGATTACTTTTAAGTACCTCTAGGACACTGTGGTTCTAAGACTATTGCTCCTATCATTCTGTTCGCTGATTTTCTATTATCTGCTGAGTTTTCTGGTGAAATGTTTTGCAAGCATGACTAGGCAGTGAAGGTCTACTTTTCCTTTGATGTCCAAACCCTAATTTATTTCAGTGCATATTATCACCTAATCTGAGATAATATTTTTTGAGCAGCTATATTTTTTGATAACTGATCATGAGTTACTGATTTTTCCCTACAAAAGATGTTTTATCATGAGAAGAAAAAGGAAAGACAAAGAGGGAACAATGTTTTGAAGTTTTCAGTTTCCCATGAGATGTTTAGAGGAGTGGACTTTGAATTGCTAAGAATTTCAGTACAAGGTTTTTTATCCTTATTAAATTGTCAGTTTAGCTAGAAAATAAAAAAAAATTATAAACGAAGGGTTAATACCACTTGCTCTAATTCCTACATCACAAGAATTGGTGTGTTCTTTATAATATTGACTCGTCTGGTGGCAATTAGGATTAATTTTTTAAATGCAAATTGTACTTTGTTTTGGAATTTTGAGTGTAATTTGTAGTTACATTTTTCTTTCATTTATTACATTTTATGTTACAGGAAAATTATAGTGTATAACTCATGGCCACACTTTTATTTCCACGATCACACTTGTGTCACTGAGATTTTCTGTTAACATCTGCACATTTATTCTTGGTTTCTGGCAATATACTGAAATATTCCCACTAAATACTCTGATCTAACGTGGTTGCTATGAACACAGTAACAGCTATCCCAATGAAATATTTCTTGAGTACCTGCTGTGAGGCAATGTTATAAGTTTCAGTATGAATAATATTTATTGGCATTGCCATTCATTTCTAAAAAGAATACAGCAGAACAAAAAATTTCTTTAGGGCTCTTGCAAATAGGCAGGCAAAGAAACAGTCTCAGTGCCTCCAGCATTTCTTGTTTTCATCGTTTAAATTTTTGTCTATTTTTATTAGTACATTTGCAGTGTATAATGGCCACTTCACAGGGAGTTGGTACATGTATATAACATGTCTTAATTTTCCATCTGCTTCTTTTCTTCTCCTTCCTTACATATGCTAATTACTTCTATTTTTTAATTTAAATTCAACCTATCTCTACAGTTCTGAAACATTCTGAACATAAGACTAGTGCTTATGTTGCTAAAAACAACACTGTTGAATGGAATGTTTCATTTCATTGGATTTGGCTTCACCTCAAGGAGACTTTAACTCTTCAGTCCCCTCAGAGTGGGATCCCTGTTCTTTTCTATTTCTGCTCTCCTCACTGCCATCTTGGATCTCAGCTGTCTGTAGCGTGAAAGGAAATACCTCTGTGTTCTGATTCTTCCTTCCTCTTCATTAATCTCCACTATTCCTCCTGACCATGCAACTTCTCTGCTTCCAAACCTTTCAGTTACGTTCCTCTAACTTTTTTAGTTACTTTTCATTTTACATGTTCCTCTTTCCTTCTCCCAGTTACTAGTCTGTTGTACGAATGTCTTCCATCCTTCCAACTCAAGATAGGAAATAAGTAATTAGTTTCTGCATCCGTCTTCTCTCAGGTTCTAGGTTATATCCACCCATAACCTTAGGGTTCTTCACTATTTCTTTTTTCTTGGATCATTAACTTGAACTTTTCTGCAGGCTTCCTCATACCATTTAAATGTGACTAATTTAGTTTTCTCTTGAAAGCAATGCAGCACATATGCTCATATGCTCACCGCGGACCACCCAACTCCACCCCGTCGCCGTGCTATGGGTGGGGGCAGGTCCAATCCGTGAGGTGCTCTCAGCGGGGCCCTGAGCAGAGCAGCCGCAGGGCCCGTGGCTACTCTGCAGTGGGCCCCGTGGCTGCTCCACAGTGGGCCCTGCAGCTGCTCCACTGAGGGCCCCGCTGAGGGCACCTCATGGACTTGGACCTGCCCCTACCCATAGCATGGTGATAGGGTGGAGCTGGGTGGTCTACTGTGAGCATAGGTGCTTTTCCACCTCCGACCATGGCAGTTTGTATACACTCATGTATGTTATAGTATAGTCTGAGGCAGCTATATCTCTTCCCAAGGTGAGAGCCCAGGGGCATAGATAAACCCAGGAGTACAGTTATTATCACAGGGAAGATGACTGATCGAGTGGTAGGGCAACGGAGATGAGGGAGGAGAAAAACTGAATGATCAAATGGGCCATCATCTGTGTAACCTGAGTAACAAAGGTGAAGGTAACATTATGTAGGACAGCATCCAGAGCTAATTCCCTTCTGTGTTCTCTATAATTCTGTACTTCCTCAATCGTTTTTGTATTAACAGAAGTGAAGATAACTTTATATTATACAGCATCCAGTGCAAATTCCCTACTATCTTCTCTATAATTTGATATTTCCTTTAATGTTTTTGTGTTAACTAATGTGAAGATAACATTATGTAATACAACATCCAGTGCTAGTTCCCTATTATATTCTGTATAATTTTGTATTTTTGGTATTGTTTATGGCTTATTCTGGTTCATATGTCTCCATTCTTTTGTCTTTAAAATAAAATTTAAAAAAAGAAAGAAAGCAATGCAGAAAAAATTAAATGAAAACCCTATTCAAGCTCTTGTCCCACTATTTCTGAAGATTTTTCCCTTTCACAGCCAAGTTTCTTCAAATAATCATTTGTATTTAATTACCATTTGTTGCCTTTACTTCATTCTCTACCCTACGAAATTTGATTGCTATCCCAAGAATTTCACTAAAACTGCAATTTACTGGGTCTCTGAAATTTCCCTTTTGTCATAACAATGGTGAATCTCTTTCAGCAAAGATTAACAGTTGCACTTTTGAAAATAGCTTTTGGTAGTTTGGCTTTACTGTGCCACAAAGATCCATTTATCTTCTACTCCTACTGTGATCAATTTCCCACCCTTGATGTTGTGTTAAATCACGTGGTAGCGAGTCATGTGACTTTCTTTGCCCAATAAAATAGTAGTGGATATGTGAAGCTACCAATTAGAAATGCTTAATGCATTGTTAATAAAATGGGTATCCCATACAGAAGAAAGGTCATATTTGAAGTTTAAGATTTAAAAAGTGGATTACATTTAGAGTTACATGTTCATTTCAAAACAAAGTATATTTCATTCAAAATTTTGAACTGAATCTTTTTAAGTTCTGTATCATAGCATTTTCTGTTTCTGCTCTCTCAAGAATATCAATGAAGTGATTTATATCATGTAGAGAAATATTTTCTCCCTCAAATCACAGATTGATAATGTTAATGGAAATAAATATAAGAATTAATATGTTTATTCAGCAGAAATTGTGATGAACTAAATGTTGAGCAAAATCAAAGCTCTCATCTAAAGGAGCTTAATTATTGTAGTTGTCAACTTGTTTATATGATACTAAAAAAGCATGTTAAAAGGAATAAGAATAGATTTACTTAGTGTTCATTATTTCTTTGTACTTACAATCTTTTGATATTCTGACACATTTTTGTAGATTTTTTTCTACTTCTGTGGAATTAACATAACATGAAAACTGCTTAGTATAGGTTCTGTCTCTCACACACAGAACATTTGACTAGTGGAGGAGCTGGAGACATTGTGCAATAGACGTTATGTCTTTAGGGACCAAAATGTAAAACTGTGGATTGAGGACAAGAGAAGAAAATCAGTGTTCATGGAAAATACTGACAAGGGTTCATGTTTACAGCATACCCCCCCAAGTAAATAAACTATGTGCTTTGTTACCATGAAAACCATTGCAAAAGAAGGTTCCAACTTTCCCACATCTGGTACTCTGGTTAAGACAATTGCTTAATAGGAGAATTATACTTTTTCCTGTTGTTTTCATGTTATGCTTTGCTCTATTCCTTAGTGCCAAGAGGAAAAAGATGAAGGCAAGTGGCCTCCATTCTTGGTTGGTAACTGGGATTCTTGTGATCCCTTGGAAAACCTCTTTCTCTTGGACTGCACGGTATGAGGAGGAAATGGTTAATTATATCCTCACTCTATTGTTAGAATGTATAGCAGTAACCTAAAAAACTTTCAGCCACAACCATATGTGAATATAAATATATAATGTACAATCAATAAAAAAGATTTAAAATTCTCATCATCTGACTTTGGGGGGATTATTCTTATAGTAAGGGGTCTTTAATTATAAGGATAACTGAGAGTTGACTTAGGATACTGTCTTTTTGAAAATTCTCCGTAGAGAGACACATTGATGATTTGAAAATTCTCCAGATACACATATTAAAGATTTTCAGAATTTCAAGAAGTAGATATTTCCTTTAAACATAAGTGAACCCAGGAGGTCATGTAGTTTTGGTAACTCAGTGAAAAAAATGGAATAGCACAGGTGTTTCTGGAACTGCTGAGCTGGAGAAATAACAACTATAAATCTCACACAGTGAGTCACAGACGATGGAACAGTAGCACCGCCTCTCATCTCTCCAACTGAGGCATGATTAAAATGTTGATTATTTATGAGACCATGTCATTCATCTCTATTAGAAAGTGAGGAGATACAGTAATTACTGACCCTCAGATATCAAGATGTGCTCCTCCCTCATATTTTCTCAGAAGTAGATGCTGAAATCAGTATTATATATTCTTTGTTTTAAGAAATGGTACTTTGAATTGGCTTTTCTCTGGAATTCCATGTATTGAATTCCAAATTGGTTACCTTACAAGATATCAGGGTTGCCAAAAATTCTTGTATGTATTCCTTTATAGTCATGTATTTAGGCATTCATCAAAAGCAACCAAAATTCAAGATTTTTCCTCGAGTCAAAAATGAGTGGTACCATGTTAGCTTTCTGCAGATTTTGCAATTTTTGGATTTCATGATATCCAGTACTCTGGGGATCCCGATTGCCTCTGGACTTGCTGAACATAACTTCCATGTTAAACTTGGTATGTAATCCACTCAGAAATGCACTACAAATGTCTTGTTCCTTAGGCAAGAGGTAAAGATCGATCTTCTTAGAGGAGATACTCATCAAGGCCTCATGGTCATTATGCAGCTGCCTAAAGAAATTCACCCTGCATGAAAATTATTTTGAAAGCTTTTTTTTTTTTTTTTTGGTGGAACAATGAAAAATAGATGTGGAAAGGAATGAGCTAAGAGTACCTAACACACTGCATGAAGAACTGAATTTCATTTGCTTTAGCTCTCCTTTAGGCCTGTGGTTCCTACGCATGAGTGTGCACAGGCACTACTGTAATAGTGTGCTGAAATAGATCCTTGGACCCACCCTCAAAGACTATGACTCTGTTGGTCTGAAGTGGAGCCAGGTAGTCTGCATTTTAACAAGTTCCTGCGTGATGTTCACACTCCTTTTTGAGAACCACCCTGTGAGCAACACTATTCTATGTACTTTTCGTTCTAGAGCTGCTTCCTTAACTGGTAACTCTTGCCTTTGGAAAATAACCACAGCAGAGCATTTAAAGAGAGCAGAACAGCTTTTGTTTATTGAATGATGTCACATGAGCAGGACTTTTGGCCTTTAATGTCACTAATACATTTTTCCTTATTGTTAAAAAAAAGTGTAAGTGGTGTTCCAGAGCCTGATGTGATTTCCCTTGTGTTAGAGAGAATATTGCTATTCTTGTTGCTGTTAAGAAATATATTTATTAAACCTTAAGTTTTTATTATAATCAAGCCTGAGGTGAGCTAATGGAAGAGCCTTGGTGCTTTCTAATTAATTGATTTCAGACCTCTTCTGTTTTAGCAGTTCTAGAACATGGGATGAATATACCTTATCATAACAAGTAACTAGTAAATAACCTCTTTGAGATTAAGGAATAAGTTCCACAGGTGTTCCTAAACTTGAAAGTTAGGATGGCAGCATGGCTGACAACCTCACCTGGATGTTGAAATCACCTAGGTAATTTGAACAATATCAATACCTGGGTCCTGCTATTTACAAGTTGAGATTTAATTGGTTTCAGATCTTTCTTGACCCAGACTGGAGAGGAGCTAAGGAGACATGTGGAGACAGGGGGCCTGTCACCATTTCTTCAGGTCTGCTTCCACATGTCAGTTACAGAACCACACAAATACCGTCTCTAAACCCCACATAAACTCACAGGATAGCTTTTTTCCCTCTTCGTCTAAGGAAGGAGACTTAACAAAAGGGATAACATAAAGTAACATTCCATGGCAAGAGGCAATAAACAACCAGGCTGGCATTCACATTCACATTGGATTGACTTTGGACCTATCCTTCAAAATTTTCTGAGGTCTTTTGCTATCTTTATTAGAAAGGGCTGTTTTGTGCATTTGGGCCAGGGGTGTTTATACAGTGAAAATTTGAAATGTCTCTCAGAACAAACTTTCCAAAGGTGCCCTTGGGTGGATAGTCTGATTTCCCTTCCATTAGGTGACTTGAGGTGTCAGATCTTTTAACAGAGGCTATTTGAGACCAGCATTGTCTGACTACCTGCATATTATTATAATTCAAAACTTTTTAATCCTGGACAATTAAAGTTAATTGTATAGCTGTTTATCCCTTCAGGATTAAATTGTTGCTCATTCAGTCAGAAATAATTGCTCAAGACAAAAGTTAACAGTTGATGCAGATTCATCAAGTGGAATGATGCATATTTATGAATATTCTTTTTTATAGTATTGGAGAATGCTGACTAAATCAGTAATATGCAAACACAATGGGAAGATGAATTAATAGCCTTTATGATTTAAAATTGAACGTAGTTATCATGCTGTAGTAATTAAGAAATATATATATACACACACACATATATATATATGCTTACCTTATCTTCACAAAATTATCTAATCTAGGAATCTATTTTATAATTTGTAAGCTATTTTGAAACCAACTTCTAAACAGCTGAGCTTCTTAATTTAATCAGCTGGCCTATGAAACAGAATTACTACATAAGCAGCTGAAAGAAAGAAAACAGTGGCTGCTACTGAAAAGAGAATTTTGAGAATCAAACCTGAAACCTTGACTGTATTCCATTTAAAGCTGTGGGACTCACTTTGTTTCATTGTGGGTTGAGAGCAGTAACTATATCATTTTATTTAATACGATGCTCTCTCCGATGGTTCAGAGGAAGTATATAATGTGCTTGGTGTGTAACTATAGATCTCAGGCCATAAAGCAAGTATTTATTAAGTATTTGTATGTGTATCAAGTATGTGTCAGTAACATCTGAAGTTGAAAGAGTAGAATATTAAGAGACCTACCGTGCTAGTCCTAATACTTTCTCATTTAGCAATGTAGCTTCTTTTGACTAGTTCACTCATGAATCTACTATATATTTTTTCCTACTTACATTTAACGTATGTGTGCACAGAAAACTACAGCAAGACAACCAATGGATTAGAATACCCAAAGTCAAATATCAGTTAGTTTGTGTGACTGTTTTGTTTTAGAGAACTGAATTTTATTAAAATGTGCAGGCAATATAGTTGCCAGATAATTTAATGCTATTACAAATTCCCAGGAAAATGAAAAACTTTAACAAAATTTTTGTGTGGAAACATTTTTATAAGTAATGCTTTAGATTATTTGAACTGCAACCCACCTATGATTATGTAAAATATAAAGGAAAGAAAAACACGTTTTTGCCCTTTGAGCAGAAGATTCAATTACCAGTTAACAATATTTTCTTCATTTTCCAAATCCTAAGCATTGTGGTTCCTCTTTGCATCCTCACATACCAGCACCTCCTGCAGGTGGTTCTCACATAAAGAATTCAGTGCTTTGGGTCTCAGCCCTCTTTCACAGCAATCTCCAAGGTTCAGTGTTGCAGGTTTTTTGTATCATTTCCTGTTCTAAAATGTTCATTAAAATAAGGTTCATGAATGATGGTTATAAAAACACTTAGGATCAGCTCCTTTGTTTTATGTTTTTTGTTTTGTTTTGTTTTTTTAAACCAGTTTTTAAAATTCTTCATGCAACATGGAGAGCTCTAAAAAAACCATTGTATTTTCATCACCAAAGGACATGACAAAGGAAAACTTGCCTGTGATATTCAACCTCAAAGTTTAATTTATTCGCTTTTATCATTTATTATAAAGGATGCTGACTACTGAATTGGAGCACATTATGTTAACTCAAAATGGAGAAAAACAGAGTATCAGCTAGCAAACACCTCATAGTGGAGCTCCCCAAGGTAGAAAAGAGCTACAGATTCATCTTTCTTTACTTTTAATTCTAGACTTTCAACTAAACATGCAGTTTTCTGACACATTTGATGTCACATCTGGCCATGATCTGAACTCATGTAACAGCAAACTCTGTTTTGAACTGGTTTAAGGCTATTTATATCTAATTTATTCCACTTAGTATGGATAGTCATAACTACTGCAGAAATGTTTATGTGTTTGGTCATATGTTGCTACCTCAGACTGGTCTTACCCTCCAAAATTTTTGAAAATTCTAAGTTATAGCTAAGTGCAAAATACATCTCTGTGCATGAGTTTAGATCATCTCTAGCAGATATATCCCTTGTCATCAAGCATTTTGTAGTTTATAGAAGTGTGTAGCAAGAAATATTACCCTAAAACACAGTCAATTTACTGTTATGCTGCTACTGAACTTGGAATTACTGATTCTTTCTCTGTTCATTTCAGATGTATATACATTTTCCCAGCCCTTTTGGTGTTCTATAACACAGGAGTATATTCTGGGTTTTCTTCCAATCATATAAATCTTTAGCCTATAATACAGGAGTGTCTTTCTAAAGGACTCAGGAGCCATCCTTTAATACAGAGTCACCAGGGAAAATGGAATCTCTTTCAGTTTTTATTGTAACTGTTAAGTCTGTCATTTTGCAAACACACTTCCATATAATATAAAATTATGTTTTGTATGTAATACACACACACTTCCATATAATATAAAAATGTTTTGTATGTAATATTTAGAGTGTGAAATTTTAGTATAGGAATAAAGCAGGCATTGTTTACAGTAAATCTAGTTCTGTAAAAGGTTTCCAAAGGCAATAGAACTCACTTCCTCATTTCTAAGCATCTTTGAATTTATTTTTATTAGAACAGAACAAAACCATAGGCAACAAGGAACTTTCACTGAATTGAACTGAAGCCTTCCAACAAATGTTTTCTGTGTAAAAGGAGGTTATTTTGAGAATAGAGTGTGATTCATTTAGAACAGAGATCCAGGTAGAATGTGGTTGGGTCTCACTTTGGCTCTTAGGAGATCCGACTTTAAGCAAGCTTCTTAAGATTTCTTTTTTTTTTTTTTTTGCAATTTTTTTTTTTTTTTTAAAATAAAAGCACAGAAACATATTAACACACAGACACAAATTAGCATAAAAAATAGTACAATCAAAACTGATCTACAGACAAGGTGACATGGACTCAACAGTGGTTGCTGCTTTACCTATTGATATCTTCGAAGTGTATATATATGAACCCAGATACAGACATGCAAAATTGGTCAGACAATTAATCCTCTCAACAACAGAAAAACACAAAAAA